>PVJX010003496.1:11894-108017 GCA_004027295.1 Dolichotis patagonum | reverse complement strand
CCTTCATGTTGAATGTCTCCAGCTCTGTTTTTATTTTTCATTTTGAGACAGGGTCTCGCTAAATGGCCCAGGCTAGACTTTCACTTGCTGTCTTCCTGCCTTGGCCTTCCAGAGTCCTGGGTTACAAGTGTGTGCCACCATGCCCAGCACAAAATATTTGTAAAATGCAGCCCTGGCCATGAAAATTCATTCCTGCCAGTGAAAGCTTTGTCCTTCATAGGAAGCTAGAACAGCTAAAAGAACCCACAGTGCTCAGCGCTATTGTAAATGACTCCCACAGAGTTGGAAGTTTTTGCTCTAACATTTAGGGTCAGAGTGGAGGCCATGTGACAAGAGAACAAACTTTCTGGTGTCCTCAGCGTGGCCAGATGACTTAAGGAGCATTTCTATCCTGCTTTACTGCTCACGCCCTAGTGCGGCGGACACGGCTCCGGCCCTGTACTCAGACGACCTTGGCTGGGAGGGGTGTTGGTCTTCGCTTGCCGTCTGGTCTTTGGCACTTGATGCCGTGCAGCAAGGGCAGCAGCCGGGACTGTGTGCAGTGCAGTGGTGAGCAGCGCTGCGCTGCCCTCCTGGAGGTCTCCAAGTGTGCTGAGAGATGACGAGAAGCCCGCAGGGTGAGGAGGAGGAGAAGGGGGCCAGGTGGCTGTGGAGCTCTGGGGCATCTGCAGCTTCTGGTTCAATCGTCACATCACCCTCTTTCCCGGACTGGGGAGCTTGCGTGTGTGTGTGTGTGTGTGCGCGCGCGCAGGCCCAGGAGTGGGACCTCAGGACCAGGAAGAGCATCTGCCAGGTGGGAGCATCCTGTCCTGTCCTGTCCTGTCCTCAGGTGCAGCCCCTCAGTGCCTGCCTTCCTGGTCTTCTCCACTATTTCACCACTTGCTCCCTCCCCTTAAATGGGACCACGGCCTGTGGCCTCAGCTGGCTCCTCCTGGACACACATCCCGAGTCTGGCCCGCCAGGGCTCATCAAGTGACTGGAGAGGCTTCCTGTCACCCCGGCCTGGTTTCCCCCTGAACCTGCATTTTTGTGGGCAGTTTGCCTTCATTCTAAAGTGCCTGGGACCACTTATCTTTCCTTTCCCCTCTTTGGCGATCTCTAGTTTCAAGCCTTTAAACACATCCTGTTTAAATAGATGACTCTGAAATGTATATTTCATTGTAGCCATCCTCTGCTGGCTTTTCCACTAGGAAATCGAATAGATGTCTCAAGGTGAGAGCTATCCAAATCCTGCTTCCGTCTGCAGTTTCTTTGATTTAAATAAATGCAACTTCAGTTTCCCAGCTGCTAGGAATATACATTTGGGGTCATCTTTTACTCCTCCTTTGTTCCCCCACCCAGAAAGGTTTGGCTCATTGTCAAATAAACCCAGAATTCAGCCCTTTCTCACCCTTCCTTCTGCTCCCACTCTGGTTCCAGCTACCAGCTCCTCTCCTTCTGGCCAGTCCACTGGCCGTTCTGCGCTTCTTCCTTTTGTCTGCTCTTAACAGCAATCTCATTACTATATTCACTAAATCATCCCACTTCTGGGTTGAGCCCCCCTGGAGCTTCCCTCACTCAGAGAAACCACCCTGGTGGGGGACGGGGAGCCTCTGCCCTGCCTTCTCTCACATTCTTTTTGGTCCTCCTCTGGGTCCAGCAGGTGAGGCACTTCGCCTGGCCTCTGATATTCGCAAGCCACACTCTGGCCAGGGCGGGAGTTATCTGTAGTGCTCATCAGCTGGCCATTTGAAAGTTGCTCAAGGTTAGATTTGCTAAGAATGTACTGTGTTTCCAAGAGGAGCTAGGCCTGCAAGATAAAGTGCTTCAGGTGGCTTTATCTAAGGAGCAATTTCCCCTTTGTCCCCAGCCATTCCAGAATCACCATCCTGTCTCCAGACAGCACCAAAAAGCCCACACCTAGAGGAAATGCCTGTTTGTTCTGAGTAACATTTAACCCAATAGCTTTCTTCTACTTGGTTCTTTGAATACTTTTTCTCTCCCCCCCACCCACTTTTAAGAAAACTAAGTCCATTTTAATTTTACGGGCTTGACAGAACTAGGACAATAGAACCATGTTTGCTCGGATCACATTTTTTGTGTGTGAATTTTTTTGGCAGAATCAGGGTTTGCAGGAAGTAGATAAAACTTGACTGTTGGGGAAGCTCACCGTAGCAAGCAGCTGCCTGCCAGCAAATCTCCAGCGAACAACAGAGCTGGTGTCATTGTTGGCCAGGTAGGAGAGATGGGGGCCGCGGGCCTGGAGCTTCAGGGCTGGGCTCTAAATGAATTGGTGGTTTAGCAGTTACTGTAAGACAGCAGATCTGGGGACCAGAGGTCTCTGCAGATAACATCTCAACTGGCTTTGCCCTCTCCTCCAGCGGGTGTGGACGCATCCAGGAAGCCCTGCAGCCCCAAGATATTTTATTCACCTCACACTCAGAGGAGTTCACTGACTGGAATTCAATAGAAACTGTTCTCTGTGTGAAAGTAATTTCAGAAAGTAATCTAGTTTATGGAAATGAAAGGCATCAAAACACAAAAAAGCACTGTTTCTCTACAAGTGCTTTGCCTCAAATATTTGACATGGAAATTTGTATAATCCCTCTGGGGGCATGTGGGTTTCACCAGTGTTAACATCTTCTGAAATGAATTTCACAAATGTTTATTTGCCGTGCAGGGCTGACAAATAATTCAGAATATCAAGCCATCTTCCTGGGATTTGACTTAATGATACGGATCTGAGATGATTGTGGAGGTTAAAGCGTGTGGGTCTGAATTGGGTTTGGGGAGTGACGTCATTCTCAAAGGCGTAGCTACTGTTCTGGGCTGCTGGCCTTCCTTGGTGTGTAGCTAAAATGCAACTCGGGGTGACAGTGGGTCATCCGTTGCCACATTGTGCTCATCACTTAGAAGGGAAACAAGTTTTATCGCACCTGCCTGGGGAAAGTTATGAAGCAACAGGCGTGGGTCTCACATGAGCAAGGAGCAAACTGCTGTGGGCCTTACGCATAGACACTAGATGAGCGCTTTGGAAGACAGGCCTGTGCACACCTGGAATCCCGGCACTGAGGGAGGCTGAGGCAGGATGATTCCAAATGTGAGTCCTACCTGGGCAACCTAATGAGACTCTGTCTTAAAACATGTAAAAGGCTGGGGGTACAGCTCAGCAGTAGAGTTTACACTGGGTAGGCCTGAGGTTAGGACAAAGAAGAGTGAGAAAGGAAGCTTACGGGCCCCATCATCTGCTGAGGTTGAAAGCCCATAGATCATAGATCATCCTCCTTCCTTTCTGAAGGAGCCCAAGGTCCAGGTTAGAAAGCCCCATGTGGTCCAGGGAGAACCTTTTCCTGACGTGCAGTCAGTCTGAGCCTAGTGACTGTCACTGGTCCCGTCAGAGAGTCCTGTGTGGCTTATCCGCGGTTCCTGCATCTGTGCTCTGCGGAAGGGTTGCACGTGGGAGAGGAGCCAGTGCAGACTGAGCGCCAGCCCCCTCCTCAGCCTTGAGGGTCCTTGTTGCTAATAGCTGGGCACAGGCCCCAGGCCTCACAGGAGACCAGAGGCAGAGGTACACAGATTCCCAGCCGTATTCTCTCTCTTTCCAGTACTGAGGGTTGAACCCAAGAGTTTGTATTAAGCTACATATCCATCGCTTTGCAGTGTTTAGATTTTTGAGGCAGGTTCTAAGTTGATAAGTTGCACGGGCTGGGCTGGAACTTACGATCCTCTTGCTGCGGCCTCCGGGAGTGCTGAGATTATAGGTATGTACCACCATGCTTGGTTTCAGCCACACTCTGGCGGTGCCTCCACCAGGAGGTAGATCTGTGTCCCTTCCTGATGCCCCCCCCATCTGGGCCCAGCCTCTGCGGAACTAGCAGTTTGTACTCCTTCTCTGGCCGACCTGGAAGGAGTGCCCCTCCTCTTTGACTGGGTTGACCTGGAAGGAGCTCCTCTCCCCTATCAGGAGAACACATAGAGAGGCCCACGGCCTCTCTGCGTGTTCTCTGTGACCTGTGGAGTCCACATGCCCATTGCCAGGGGCAGCCACGTGAGTCACTTACAGTTTTCTAGTATCTGCATTAAAAAGTGAAAAGAAACCCAGGGAAAAATTAGGTTTATTTATTTATTTATTTATTTTTATTTTAAAGAGAATAAAGCCAAGGAAAATAAAACAGAATAAAACCAAACAAAATAAACCAGTATAAATGATACAGGACTTCAAAACCTTACAAAATCAGCAGTAGTTACTGTAATGCCTTTTGTTGTCTTCAAAATAGCTGCAGATACCTTTGGACATAGTAAAAATCAAACAGAACAGAATAGAATAGAAACAATAGAAACAAAACAATGAATGCAGTAAAAGACTTCAAAACAAGCCAATAGTCAATCCAAAATGGCTACCATAGTATGTCTTGCTATCTTTTAAATAGCTGCTCATGCCATCAGATTTAACATCATCGAACATAACAAAAGAGAATAGAACCCAACCCAACAAAACAATAAAAATGATATGGCTTCCAGGTGGGGATCACTTCCTGGTGAGGCCTGATTCTCTCCCTCTGAAATCTGTGAATGGCCCTGACTCACAGAGAGAGGCTTGGGTCTGGCTGTTACCACTCCAGCAGTGGCCCATGCATGGTGCTCAAAAATTAGGATTTTTAAATTTGGTCTAATGAATGAGAAAAATTCAACATGTAATCAATAACAACATTACCATGATTAATATTAGTGGCAGTGCCAGGGCTGGAACCCAGGACCCTAAGAATACCCAGCACACACTCTACCGTTGAGCTACACTCCCAGCCACTAAAACTCCTGGGACATTCTACTTTCTTCTTTTCCATACAAAGCCTTTGTGATCCAGGCTGTAATTCCCACATACCACATGTGTCCGCTCAGACTGGCCATACTGCAGGGTTCTGCTGCTGTGGGGCCTGTGGCCGTCAGAGTGCACCTATCGAAGGCCCTGTCACTGTACCTGCCACCTTCCCACTGCCAGCAAAGGTACCAGACCTCTGCCAGAGGGCCCATGTGAGAACGTTCAGGCGTCCTCGGCAGGGTGGTGGGAGTCTGGGTGTAGCCCTGCAGGAAAGCCCCGCTGCCCTGGCCGTGGCAGGGCAGGTGGCGGCCTGCTGATGCCAGACCTGAGGGTGGAGACCCACGAGCTTCTCCCCAGCAGATACGTTTCCTGGTGGGACCCACCATCTGCCTCCCTTAGGCAGTGCATGTTTGTGAAGGGGCTAAGTGCTTGTAAAACTAAGTAAGACTGTTCCGTACAGAAGGCTTGCTTCAAGGTTGCTTATGCCAGAACATTTGTGTTTGAAATACATGTATCTTAAGAGAATGCATCACACTGCATCAGCCTCTCTAGGACAGAGGTGCCTTGGCGGGGAGGCCTGGGTCTGGAAGGGACAGAAGCATGCACTGAGCACACTGCGTGACAGCAGCCCATCCAGAAGGGCCAGCGCTAGCCCTGGGCCACACGCCCTGTCCGTGGGCAGCCACCCCTCAACCACGGCCCCGGGCCGGTGGCTATAGAGAGCCGATGGCACGGAGCTGTGAAGTCAGCCGTGGGCCCTTCCTGGGTTTTTGTGCCAAGAAGACCAAGGGCACAGGATGGGGCTGGATGGAAACCTGCAGGGCCACCTGGGCTTCCTTCCGCGTCTGGGGAGGTCTGGTAGGGAGGAGCACGCGCCCAGCTGCATCCAGTGTGGAGGCCGCACCACTGCGTCCAGCTCTGCCCAGTGTGCGCGCGTTACGCACGCGGCCGGGACGGTCCCGGGTGAGGAAGGAGGCCCGCTGTGTCCGGCCTGTTAGGCGGTGCTGCCACGGGAAGATCTGCGTTCCAAACAGGCCCCACGCGCTGCGCTGAGCTGAGCTGGGACACACCTGTATTCCCTAAGTGGAGGCAGCCCATGCCCCAGGGAGGTTGTCACCATCTAACTCGCAGCGGTGGCTCAGAGCCCCGTCGAGGCCTGGCCACGTTGGAACCGGCAAAAAGGCATAAACAGGTGCCCGGCCCGGGGAGGCGTTCATTCTGTTTCTGCTTCTTGGGACATAGACGCTGCCTAGCCCCAAACCTTAATTGCTACCGTTTGTGTCTCAATTTTCACTGTAAAAAAGCAAAAGAAAGGGTAGGTAAGAAAAGGCTGACTGGTGTCAAAGACCAGTTGTTCTGAAAGAAAGAAACACTAGCCCTGTTGCCAAAGCTGACCTCATTTCCCAATTTCCCAAAGACCCAATTTCCCCAGCTGCTTTGTTGACATAGCAACAGTGAATTCTGACAGGGTTGTTATAATATTAATATGGAATTCATGGCGTGTGTGCCCTGTGTTTTTCCCTCACCTTGTGATCCGGGCCTTTAAAGAGGTGCTTTGGCTTCCGGCCACAGAGAATAAGGAAGCCCGGCCCAGTGCTAAGGAGCAGGCCTGGGCTGCGCACCCCACCTTGGCCAGGGCAGGTGGGGTGCCTAGCCCTCCCTGGAGCGGAGGGCTGACTCTACAGATAGTCTAAGTAATAGCTGCACCTTGGGATACATTTCCATCCTCCTACTCAGGGTATTAAATGTAGCACCTGTGAGCCATTGTGTAGAAAATCAATTATACCTTGGGCCCAGTGATAAGAATTCATCCCCCTGAGCTCAGTTTTCAAAAGGCTTCAAAAGGCCTCCCACCTCTTTCGCTCTTTCCAATGCAAATGAGCAACACTCCGGAAATTTGCATGCCAAATTCCAGCATGGGTTTCAAGCGAGTAAATGGTCATATTTATGAGTAATAGCAGTAGTAGATGAATAAGAGGAAGTTAATAAATGTTCGTTGAATGTGTTAGTGTTTCTGTAGCACTGGTTTTCAATGGTTTTCTTTTCCCGAACATCATTTATTTAATTCTCTCCCTCTCTCTCTCTCTTTTTTTTTTTTTTTGAGACAGGGTCTTGTTATGTAGTTTAGGCTGGCCTTGAACTCACTATGGAACCCAGACTGGCCTAGAATTCTGATCGATCCTCCTGCCTCAGTCTCCTGAGTGTTGGGATTAGAGCAGCACACCACCACACCTGAAATTTATAGTATCTGGTTCTTAAACAAACAAGTAACCCCAAAAGCCATGCAGTGCGACCAAAGAGGAAGTATTATCCCCATTTTACTGATAAAAAGCCCAGAAAGATTTTATCTTGCTCAATGTCACATAACTGCCATAAGTGTCACAGTTGTAATTGGAACTTGATTGTGACTCCAATTGGGTCCTGCTTTTCCTGTGTACCATGCTGCCTCATGGTATTTTAGGAGGGACAGAGGAACAAAGAAGGAATTATATTAAGTGACAGAAGGAAAGTTTAACCAATAATAACTAAAATCTATTAAAGGCTTACAATGTCTGACATAAATATTATCTCATTTAATCTTTTCATGAACATTTTTAGTTAGAGATAATTATAGATTTGTGTGGAACTGCAAGAGAGACCCTAGGGGGTTGGGGATTTAGCTCAGCAGCGTAAGTACCTGCCTGGCAAACTTGAGGTCAAGAGTTTGATCCCCAGTCCCTGCCCCCCCCAAAAAAAGAGACCCTGAGTAGCCTTCCCCCAGTGACCCCCATAGCAACCTTTTGGAATTACAGAACAAAGCGGGAAGGAGCCAGCACTCGGGTGGACACGAGCCCAGTGTGCAGTGCAATCTCCTGTTCACCACCTCATCTCCTGTAGAACCCTGCCCACGTCTCCTTCCCACTTATCACCCATGGCAACCAGGGTCCTCTCTCGCTCCCAACGAGTCATTCCGGGGAGGTGATTTAAGTAGAATTGGGCAGCACGGAATGTCTTGAGAGTCTTCTCCCTCTCAGTGGTCGTGTGCGGCTCCGTGGAAGCTGCGGAGTGTCCCGTAGCTCATCTGCCCCTCTGAGCAGCGCCGCATGCTGTCCAGGTGCCACGATTGGCCCAGCATTCACCTGGCGAAGGGCGGGCATCTCTGTTGTTTCCAGTTTTTGACTATGACAAATTAAGCTTCTGTAAGCATTTGTGACAAGTCTGTGTATGAACATGAGTCTTCCCTTCCCTGGGGTGAACGCACAGAAGTGTAACTGTCAAATCATCCGGCAGCCCAATGTTTCGTGTCCTAAGCCACCGTCACACTTTGCACTCCCGCACAAAATGCATGAGCAGTCCCCACGTGACCACCAGCCTCAGATGTGCTTGCTGTTCTTTTTTTCTGAGTCATTTGGTTAAGTGTATACGGATATATTCACCAAAGTTTTATTTTGCATTTCCCTAATGGTTAATGCTACAGAACACCATTTTGTGTGTTTCTCATTAGTATCAGTATAGCTTCTTTGATGAAATGTTTCTTCATGTCTGTTTTCATTTCTGTTAGATTTTCATTTCATTTTGTTTTGTTGGTTTTTAAAGATAAGGTCAGGCTATGTAGTTGAGGCCGGCCTTGAACTCAGTATGTATCCCAGGCAGGATTCAAACTCATGCCTGCCTCAGCCTCCCCAGTTTTGTGATTACAGGTGTGCACCACCAAGCCTGACTGTTTTGTTTTGTTTTAGCCAAGATCTTGATAATTTGCCCAGGCTGATTATGAGCTCAGGTTGGCTCATAATCCTTTTGCCTCAGCATTTTGAGTGACTAAAAGTTTATTTGGGGGCACTCTGTTCTGTCCCATTTGATTATTTTGTTTGTTTTTGGCTGTTTTTCATTCATGTGTAGTTCAGACTGGCCTTGAAATTCGCTGGGTAGCTCACGTAGCCTCAAACTCAGGGTTATCCTCCTGCCTCAGCCTCCCGAGTGCTGGGATTAGAGGAGTGCACTAACGCTCCTCTATTTTTTTTTTAGACAGGGTCTCACTATGTAGTTCAGGCTGGTCTTGAACTCAATATGTAGCCCAGGCTAGCCTGAAACTCCCTGTGATCCTCCTGCTTTAGCTTCCTGAGTGCTTGGATTACAAACGTTCGACACCACACCTGGTTGTCGTGTGTAATTTTTAGTGACTTGGAGAGGTTGTCTTTTCTTCACAGAGAGGTAAACTGAGATATGGAGAGTAGAAGCCAAGTTTCCCCACCCAACGTTTGCAGTGAACACTAGCAACCACTGCTGCTTCTGTGAGCAAAAGCTGTAGGGAAAGTGGGTTCAGTTGCCTTAAAATTCATTCTATGGGCCCCAGGGGTGCGGCCCAAAGGAGAGGGCTAGCCTGGCATACTGACGACCCTGACACCACACAAAATAACATTTATTCTATGATGAGTGAATCAGTGAAAAGGATCTGTTTCCACCCTCACATGAATCATGAAATGTTAGAACAACTGGCCTCAGACATAGCAAAGTGAGCCCATGTGGAATGTGGCACTCTGGCTCTCTGAAGACGGCTTTGTGGCCCTAACAACCTGGTAAGAACCACAACTGGACTTGCTCAGCTGAGCACCGCGTGGGGGAGCACGGCGTGGGGGAGCACGGCGTGGGGGAGCACCGCGCCCTGCGCCTGCGCACAGAGAGTTGGGGTGAGACGCTGCAGCGTGGGGCTATTGAGCGACGCGCTGCAGGGCGGATCTCGGAGCTGCCTGTTTCTGCCAATGCTGCGGTCTCCAGGCTTGAGTTCTGTTTGAATTTACTTATTGGGGTGTGTGTGTGTGTGTGTGTGTGTGTGTGTGTGTGTGTGGTTAACATCCTCCAGGGACTTCGGAGGGAGTTGATAGCTAGATGAGTAAGGGTCTGGAATAAGTTTTTTAAACTATACAGAAATGGCTTTTAGCAAGGAAGCCACGTTCTATTACAAATTTGAGGACGTGAAAAACTCTTTTATGGATTTGTGTTTGTCTTTATAGGGAAAAGGTTTTAGAAGTTGTCCATTAGTTGATTGCTGGAGATTTAGGAGAGTTTTAATTTCATTGCTGTGCGTGGTCAAAGAAGTTTCCAAGCCGGGCCTGGTGACACATTCCTGTAATCCTAGCACTCGGGAGGCTGAGGCTGGAGGATCGCTGAACGTTTGAGGCCAGCCTGGGCTACAAAGTGAGTTCAAGGCCAGCCTGAACTGCACAGTGAGACCCTTTCTCAAAAAGACAAAAAAGAAAAAAAGTTTCCAAAGCCTCAAATGTGTAAGTGTGGTGTGGCAGAGCGTTCACAGGGGCTGTCTGCTGAGCTCAGATTGGGCAGCAGCGGGGCCTCCCAGACGGCACTATGTTCAGCTAGGACTCTAACACAGCTAGTGGAGTTTACTGTCCTCCTTCTTTCCTGATGATCCAATCAAAGACTGGTACTAGGGGCCAGGGATTTAGCCCAGTGGCCTAAGCGCCTGCCTGGCCATTGAGAGGCCTTAAGTTTGATCCCGGGTGCAAAAAAAAAAAAAGACTGGGTACCTGATACATAAGCAAGATAGAAAGAAGTTATCTTTGATTTGGTGTCGTCTGCTAGTGTCTACAAAGTTTGTATTTGTTGTCTGCTTGTATTTATTTTATTTATTTATGGTTTTGTGTGGAGTTAGGGATTGAGCCCAGGGCCTCACACTTTGTTGTGTCCGCAGCGTTGAACTTCTGAGACTGTCCTGTGAGTGGAGCAGGCCTGCCTCCCCTGTGCTGTCCCCTGCCTCGGCCTCATGCTGATCGCAGGTACCGGCCTCCGCCCTGCATACAGCAGGGAGTGAACTTTGCTGTGTGAAACCAGGAACTTGGGGGATTATATTATATTCAAGTATAACCCAACTTGAGCTGCGACCCTATTCTAGATAGTGACATGTAAATAAAGGCTGATATGAGGCCTTCTGAAAAATTCTTTCTCTCCTAATAAGAGGCAAAGGAAGAGGTAGTTTCTGTTTTTGCTCTGCATGGTGGCTCTGGGTGCCAGGCTGGGGCAGTTGCAGCTGTAGGGGGAGGTGAGGTCCTATATAGCAGAGGACAGAGAACAATGATTCACTCTCAGACTGAACTGAAGTTGGTGAAGGAAGCCCCTTGCCATGGCAATGACAAAGCCCTCAGAGCTGCGGTGGCTAGGCCTGGCCCACGCTGGGACCCTGCCCTGCAGCCGGGCTGAGTTGTCACTGATCTGTGCAGCTCCAGCAGGGGACACTGAGGACACTGTCACAGTGTGTTCGAGGAGGACCCTCTCTAGACATCCTTGGTACCATTCTCTTCCAGTGGGAAACAGGGTAAAATGTGGGACTGTGCACTGGGCCACTCTGGTGCTGAGTGGTCCTAAAACCCTGGGGAGAGAGCCTGTTGTCCCCGATAGCATGTTCTCTACAGCAATCTTTGAAAAAGCTCTGTGCAGATCCCAGTTACTCCTAAAGGACTCCCATTGCTGTGCGGCACAGTTCCTGTGGTGAAATTTTATCTTCATCTCGAAGTTTGTGAGAAGGTGAAAATGCAAGTATGATATTTAGGGGTGCAGCCTTTGAGCTGGGCATGGGGGGCACACCTGTAATCCAGCATTCCACGAGGATGGGGCAGAAGGACTGCATGTTCCAGCCCAGGCTGGGAACTTTATTAACTTAGTGAGATGCTGTTTCCATGAAAAGGAATAAAGGGCTGGAGATGTATCATAGTGCGAAGGTTCAATCCCTGGTACCAGGGAAAAAAAGAATGAAAGAAGTGCAAGGGCTAGATAGGGGTATTAGAGTAAGGCTGTCCTGATTGACTGCCGGGGGCTCTGTGAGAAGAGACAGACTAAGCACCTCTACTCCCTGTCTCTTGCCATGTTTGAAGACTGGTGCCACCTCAGGACTCCTCTGGTGGGAAAACCATCACCAGATGCACACTCTGGGCTTCCAGAACTGTGAGCTACGTAAGCTTCTTTTCTTTTTGAAGTAGACTGCCTTGGGGATTTTATCATGGCAACAAAAGTAGATGAATGCCCTGGAAGGCAGAGGAAGAACCAAGATGGGAGCAGCTGCTCAGCAGCCAGAGTGAGAAAGCGGCTGTCCGTGATGGCCGGGCAGCCCTGAGACAGGCACAGTGACAGAAGCAGCCTTCACATGTGGAGGGCGGAGATATCAGTGAGACGGGCCCAAAAGCCTTTTACTGGTGCATGTTTATGCCGTATAATGAATGTGCACTTCATGGAGAATTGGTGCATACATGCTGCATCTTTTTCATTCTGATTTATCTTTTATTATTATATGCTTACAGTACACAATGATTACAGTCATTGTGGGGAGTTGGTACATGTATTTAACACATTGTAATTCCTGTCTCATCCTTTACTTATTTATTCTTGCTGTGTAGTCTATGCTGGTCTTGAATTTACTGTGCAGCCCAGACTGGTCTTAAACTCATGTCAATCCTCCTGTCTCAGCCTCCCGAATGCTGGGATTTATGGCAGAGTAGTATTGTATTGCGTGTATTTACCACTTTTTATTTTGATTGAACTCATGACCTTGTACTTGCTAGGCAGCCTCTTATGCCACTGAGCTAAATCCCTGGCCCATACCACAGTTTCTTTATCCATTCATCTGCTGATTGACATATAGGCCGCTTCTGCTTTATCTTCCAGAAAATTAAGCATTTCTGCTCAAACATTTAGATCTTTGATCCACTTTTATTTAGTTTAGCACATGGTGAGAGAGATACGTCTATGTTTGACCTTCTGCATGTAGATAGCCAGTTTTCCCAGCACCATTTATTAAAGAGGCTATCCTTCTTCCAGTGTATATTTTTGATCCCTTTGTCAAAGATGAAAAGCTGAGTGTACCTGGGGTTGCTGGTGCATCCTCTGTTCCGTGCCATGGGCCGTCGTTCTGTTTTGTGCCAGTGCTGCATTGTTTTTATCACTGTGGGTTTGTGCTGTGATCTGAAATCCATGGTTGTGAACCTGTTTTTTGCTTTTATTATTCAGGATTACTTTTGCCTTTGTGAGTCTCTTTTGGTTCCACATGAATATCAGGACTGTTTTCTCTAGCTCTGTGAGAAATACTGTTGGTGTTTTGATTGAGATTGCATTAAGTCTGTGTATCTGTCTTGGAAATGCGGCCATTTTGACTCTCTTGGTTCTGCCTATGCAGAAACAGAGGATATTTTTCCATTTTCTGATTTCCTCTTCAATCTCTATTTTCAGAGTGCTATAGTTTTCAATGTAATGGCATTTCATTTCTTTGGTTCAGTCAATTCCTAACTATTTAGTTGTTCCTAATGCTATTATGAATAGTATTATTTTTGTAATTCGTCAGTGAGTTCACTATTGCTATACAGAAAGGTTATTGATTTCTGTATGTTGACTTTGTATCTCTCTATCCTGTTGAATTTGATTATTAATGCTGGGAGTCTTTTGGTGAATTTTTTGGGTCTTTTATGTAGAGGATCATGTTTCCTGCAGTGATAATTCTTTTCCTGTACATACCCCTTTTATTTCTTTTTATTGCCTAATTTCTCTGGATAATGTTTCAAGTACTGTGTCAAACAAGGATGGGATAATGGACATCCTCATCTTGTTCCTGATTTGAGAAAGAAAGATTTCAGTTTTTTTCCATTTAATATGATGTTGCAGGTTTGACAAGTCTTTCTGTACCTGTTTTCTTCAATGTTTTTATCATGAATGGATGTTGGATTTGTGACAAAGGCTTTTTCTGTATCTGTTGAGAAGATTATGTGATTTTTGTCCTTGCTTCATGTGATATTTGCACTTATCGATATGCCTGTGTCAAACCATCCTTGCATGCCGGGTCATGAATACATATTACTCTCAATCCTTTTCCTCCCCTTCCCTCCCTCCATCTCTCCTTGTTCCCAGATCCCTCCCCCAGCTCCACACAGTTTCACTCCCTAATCATGAGATTCTTTTTTCTTTCTCCCCCTAAGATTGACCTTAATTCTGTTTATTACTTTTATGTTCTATTATGGTTATCTTATTTTGAGATTCTAAGAGTGCTTTATGTTAAATAGTTCATTACAGTATCTGGAATGGGGGCTTCTATGGAATGCTTGTATTTGCCACTTTTATTCATCCATCAAAAACTTGAATCTTAAGTAGCTACAGCATGCCAGACAGTGTATGAGGCACAGGGACACAGAAAGAAGAGATACGGTCCCTGAATTCTGTGTTGTGAGGATGATAATCAAACAAACTATGACAATCTAAGAGTAGAAGAGTCATAAAAGATGGTGCCTTAATAATTATAGGAGCTGAGAGATACTGCCAAAAAATATACCCTACTACTTGAAAATTTCACCCCAAAGATGTGTCATCTTAAACTAAGGGAGCCACCTAAAAAGTCCAGTGCTGAAAGGGCTTCCTTGGCTTCTCCCAAAGAGGAGAGTGAGGTAAGGGTGTATGTGTAGATGATTTATTTTGAGAAGTGATTCTAGGGATTTGGAAAGGAAACCCACACAGAGCCAAACAAGGAGGAAGGCAAGGCCTATTTAGGTGGACAATGTAAAGGTTGTTACCACTGTGGGCAAGTGAGATTTGTCACACAGGATGACTTTCTGAGGAATGAGACAGAAGGACACAGGAGAGGGCATTTCCACTCACCAGCTCTCCTCTGCATCAGTTGGGTTTGTCCCTGGCTCCCTCACATTTCCAGGGTTTTGTGCACCTGTGGCGGTTGCTGAGGGGTGCCTGGGGCAGGAGCACAGCCGTCAGGCCACTGCACAGGTGGATGTCACAGAGATGGCTGAGGCTGCACCATGACTTGAGTCCATGTGAGAAAGGGCATCACAGGTCTCTGGCATGAGGCTGAGTTACTGAGGAAGTATAATCCACTGAGGTGTTGGGCTGGGGTGGCTGGGAGTGGGTACATTCGATGCTCATCTTGCCTTCTGCTCAAGTGCTCTGGTGCTCACTCAGGGTCCTTCTGAGGAAGTGGCCCTGGGGACAGCAAATCTGCTGAGTCGTGGGAGGAGAACAGTATCTTGGCAGTGAGTGGCGGTAGAAAGACCCAGAGTTGACTCAGATGGTGAACTGTCTGGAAGGAGGCTGAGGAGGCTCCTATGGACAGGGGAGGACTGTGCTAGGCACCCCCAGCTCCCCACAGGAGGAGTTCAAAGGCAGAGTACCCCAGGGGCTTCTGGAGAAGTGAGTTGACAAGGGTTTGAAGTCTGAAAAGCCCACATCCTCACAGTATAGGTTCTAAACTAACACCACATTGCAAAGAAAGGCCATTACCCATGTTTGAAACTTAAGACACGTTTCCCTAGAATGTGAGGCAGGTTTTGTAAGGGCTGGTCACAATGAATAGCCTCTCATTGCTCCACCAAACTTGGGTTTCACCGGAATTGAGTTACACTATTGCTGCTTTGAACACACAATACTCCTCAGCTGGGAGCGAACACTACCCCTATGGCCATAACTCTGCACTCTAATAAAATAACTGTCAGAACCACTAGGCATCAATTCTGCCTCCTCTCTCCTTACTGGTAAAGAAAATACCTTAGATGCATTAACAACTAAATGTCCAAGTGTTCTTTGCAGAGGGCCAAACACAGCCTGCCACTCCTCAGGAAACTCAGGCCCCCAGGTGGCTTAATTTTTTCAAGTGTGAATCTATAGTTACAAAGACCCAAATACACATGCTGCAACTCGCAAACCAGGAGGGGATCAAAAAGAGAAAATTAGCCCCAAATCAAAAAACAGGAAAAAAAAAAAAACCTCTCAGAAACAACCAAAACTCCATGGATTTATTATGAATTAGAGCTGTAGTTTCCTGCATGGTTATGGTGTTCCAGGCCCCATGGTTAACTCATTTAATTCCCACAACAGTGGCAAGGAGGTGTTAGTTTCCTCATTTTATAACCAAGGAAACTTGATCGAGTAACTTGCCCAACATCACACAGTTGGAAGAGGGAACAGGTCGGATCCGGAAGCCAGTGTTAGGGCACAAGGAAAAGAAGTAGGGGTAGGAGCCCTGCAGGACAGGTTCACCGCAGAGCAACCCTGACAGGGACCGCTCTGGCACTAGAGAGCAGGCTGGCTACTCTCTGCAGGCCATGGGGTCTTTGCAGTGTCATGGGCATGAAAAAACGGGCTGAGAAGAAAAGTCACAGTGGGACTTTGGGGGGGAGAGTTTGGTCCACCCGGACTGGGATGGAGGACGTGTGAGGCACCGCATGGTCTGTCAGGAGCAGGGCTGAGCGATGACTGGGAACTGCAGGGTGCGGCTGGGCCTCCAGGGCCTTATCAGCCCCTGACGCTGCCACTGCAGCAGGGTACAAGCAGAGCAGGGGAAGGGACTTAAAGTGGTCTCTGCTGAGACCAGGATGGTGGTGGTCAGATTCCTTCAGACCGAGCTGGGAAAAACTGCCGTTTAGACCCAAGAATACCAGTACGCTCTCTATGAAAGGATGAGTGTTTATCAGAAGCACGCTAGGTTCTTGCCTCAGGTGACACTCTCCTCTTCAGGCTGTCCTGTAAAAGTAGGCCACACAGCTGCCCAGAGCACGGCCGGCTCCTCCCGTACACTGCAGCGTGTTAGGTTCTTGGGAGGCCAAAGAATGGCGAGGCCAGGCAGCCGCCACACGTCCTCCTTCCAGTGTTCCCCCTGCGACTGAAGACGCTGTCGACTCCCAGAGCCGAGCGAGCACACAGCGCCCCTGTGCAGGAGGAGACGCTGCCCCCTGCGTGGGCCCGAGGTGTCTGGTTGCCTCCGTGGCTCTGAGAGGAGCAGAGCCTGGCAGGTCAGTCCCAGATGTGGTGCAGTGTGGCCTGATTGCCCCTCCCCCGCTTTCTCTTGGGGGGCTCCTCTTTCACACAAGGTTGTCCATTGAACCCTTTGGAGGCCACTCGTGAGGCACTTGAACTCAACCGTATGAACACCTCCCTTTTTCAAAAATTTTAATCGATTTTCTCGTTTTGCTGTTGCTCTTGTCAGGCGACTTAGCATTTTAAATGTGCACCTTTCCTCCACTCTGCCCTCTTACCTGCGCGCATGGGCTCACCCCCTTCTCACCGGGAGCAATCAATATGCTGTTATGTGCTGTCATTTGGATGTTACTTTGTGCAAACAGTAGGTTTTTCTTTTTTTAAAATAACATCAGGAGCTCTGCTGTCTGTACAAATCAACAGCAACGAAAAACAAGAAGTGGATTACTACCAAAATCCTTTTTGTTCTAAATTGTAATCAACTATATTGGATGCGTGGTTTGTCCATTTTAAAAATTTAATAATGGGTTTTGGTCTTCTTGGTTCTATAAAAAGGGCATTTATAAATATTAATATGGAATACCAGGGAAAGAACAATACATAACAATAATGAGAATCACAAAATCCCATCACATTTGACACTGTCATGTCACCAGCTTAAGGATTAGCAGGTTAACCTTAGAGTTAAAAATATTGCTTTATGATTAAAAAAAATCTTGAAATAAAAAAAAAAAGCTCCCTGTTGCATTCTGTATTTCTTTTGGCTTCCTTATTTTTCTTCAGGTTATGGGATCACTGCTTCGATTAACATTTGATGGGGAGCAGGCTTAGAGGAAGGTGGTAGGTTGACTTATCTGCATTCTTTCTTGCCCAAGTCACGCTGAGCTTGGCTTTTGTCTAATTCTAACCCCTGACACTGCTTGAGTCAAAGGCCTGGCAACTAATACCCCCATTTTAGCTGTTTTTTTTTTTATCCACCCGAAGCTCCATTTTAAATGATAAAGTTACCCAAGGTGTCAGTTTTCACCAGTATTTCTAAATACAGCTAGTAAAAATGCAGCAATTTCATAGAAAACCCAAGCTATTGAGATCTAATCACTGTTTAAGCTGTGGCTTTATTCAAATCTGGATCACCAATATGGCTTAAGATGTAAATGAAGTGCAGAGAGAAATAAAGCAAGAAAATCTCCGATGGCCTTTCTCTCTGCTTTTTGATGCCCGAGCCCTTATCAGTCAATTAATGCAGCTAAACTTCAGTGGCAGCGTCAGGGTAGCAGCACCAATAGCCGCTGTCCTCCTCCAGCCTCCGCCAAACAAAACACACTTTCAGTAGCCTTAATATGAAATGGAAAAAAGGTCAAAATAGACAGGCTTTGCCAAATAAATCCCGAAGATCCATTCTAATTTCCACCCAAGGATCTTTTAAGTCATCCTGGGTGCTCTTTATGATATGTTGATCCACACTTACTTTCATTAAAACTTTGTGACTTGCTATTTTTCAACCTGATAGCTTCACTAAACTAGTTCTCAAAGTGCTCGCTAAGCCGCTATGCATAAAACTACTTTGCTGTCATGGTGGCTTCTAATATCACCTAAACGCAGGCAGTGGAGGTTCTGGAAATGAACCTGATCTACATGCATTCCATATGAGCTGGGGAATTACTTTGCTTGTCCTTTGACTGGATGTCTTAGGGGGAAGAGGGTGCTGTCCTCTGCAGCCCCCACCCTAAGCCCTCCTGAAACCAAATGCTGAATTATCTACCACCCCGTATTTGTTCTGGAAGCAATCTACACGGAACACGACTTTATCTGCTAAGGTTTCCAACTGGGATTAACAGATGCTAAAACATTTGGGGAGGAGGGAGGGACCCACAGAAGAGAAGGAATCAAAATTCAGGTCTCTTCCAACAATAGCATGGCAAATACAGAGACATTCAAAAGCAAGCAGTTTCTCAGAGAGGCACACGAAGAACCTGGCTTTACTAATACATATTTTTTAAATGGTAAAAGAAAAAGAAAAGGAAACAAGAAGCCCTTCTGGGTTTGTGGCTGTCCTGGAAATGACTTGCGAGCTGGATGGTGGGGGCTCTTGGCGATTAGGACCCCTCCGCTTCCCTCCATCTCGTGGCCTGACGGAGGTCTTTATTTCTTTTATCAAGTGCTGTGGTCAGTATGGATTACTGCAGTCAACAGAACTATTGGCAAAGAGTTTCAGAAGAGGGGAGATCATTTTGCTAAAGGAAAAGGGGATTAAACACAAAATAAATAAATCGGCAAAGTAGAATAACAGATTCTTAAATCCAGCTGAGTGTACCATTGTGTGTTCAACTAACGTGGTATCCCCAAAAGTTCCACCCTACACAACAGGTGGACAGTTTAGTTCAGTGTCCTCTTGCTGGGGTGCAGAGTAGGAAATGAACCCTCACTTTAGCTCACCCTGCCTTCCCCCATGAGCTCTGTCTCAGGTGTGGGAAATGTGGTGGAAGGGTTAACACCAGGCCTCACTGGTGTATCTGTCAGTTCTTAGTCTTGTGATCAAATCAGCCTGGATTGGAAAACTGACTCAGCTAAGTCTGCAGCAAACAATTGTGTGTGCCCTTGGGTAGCCTGTCACAGTCAGTCTCTTCTGTAAAAGTGCAGGAGATTGTAGCGCCCTCTGCTAGGTTGGATGGGATGATGTATGGCAGAGAGCAAGCCTGGGGTCTCGCCTGAGTTTGATCCTAATACTTACTATCTTTAGGCTCTGATTCTGCAAGGATGAAGAACTGGGCTGGGTATGGCTCTTCGTTGGGTCTACTGAACAGAACAAAATACCCCGAATGTTCAGCTTCTGCTTTGGGCAGTGCTATTGACCAAAGTGTTTCTGGATTCCTCCATTTCTTGGGAATCAAAGATACTTAGTTCTACAACCTTGCACACTCCCCAAAGCCTAATCTGATCGTAAGGTATAGAAAGATAGGACCACCATGGGCAGCCTTGAGTCCCCAGGAATTCTGGGAGAAAGTCAAGGGGCCTTTAGAAGAAGACTTGGAACAGCACAATGGGCTCTCATGACACCGTAGCCTCTGGGGCTCTTCCCAAGGCGTTTTCCCAGATGGCAGCCTTGCTTTACTCACAGAGCCCAGTGAACAGCAGTATGAGCATGCTCCTTTCTGCTTCCCTGTTGAATATTGGGGAACTTTGGGAATTGGTTCAGAAAAGTGAAGCCCTGTAATGAGACCAAAAGGAGGAGGAATCTACCACAGGGCACACTGCCTGTAATCTGGAAGAATCCTGATTTGAGATGTGGTTTTGCATTTCCAGAACAGGGTGCTCATTATCTGTGCTGAGGCATAAGGAACACGTGAGTCACTACCTTGATGATTTCAAGGTTCCAGAGATCCAGCACTGTTGGGAGAGGCCCTTTGCAAAGGCAGGGGTGGGTGGAAAGAGCCCTAGGCACAGGGGCCGTCACCCTGCCCTCACTGTGTCTTAGAATCACAGTTCAATTTCATCTCTCTGAACTGTGGAATCCACATCTTCAAAGGAGGGAGTTGACACCACTAACTAAAGGGTGAGGGATGCACCAGAAGAAAGTAGTCCCATTCATTACCAATATCAAGGGCTGCTTTTAATTATGTTGACAATTAAGACTGTAAATGAAACTCTACGTAATCTCCAAAGGGGGAGATTATAGGGAAAACTCCCAGTTCTCATTCTAAATACCTCTGTTTATTTATAAAAAAATTTAATAAAACATATTACTATCTATCACAATACAAATTTTTAATGAAAAAGGAAATTAATGGGCTAGGGCTAGATTTGCTAGAAGATCCAAAGAAAATAGTGGCTAGGTATAGGCACAACTGGGGAGGAAGAAGCCTCTGAACTCTTTGTCATGGCCAGAGCAAGACAGAAGCTAGGACATTAGTCCCAAGACAAGCAGATGGACATGGCTTGTTAAACCCATGTCATGGTTTATGTCAGTAGCCCCCAAACCCCATGAATTATGGACTCAACCAAATCTAGCATTTGTGATTGGTTCATTGTCTAGCACTCGGATTGGTGGTGTGAGTGCTACACCCACCTAGGGGTGGAGCTGGCATATGATGTGATGGCGGGAAGAAGGTATCTCTCTCTCTTGACAGCTTGTGCCTTGCTGTTTGTGGCCATACCACACTGCCTTGGCGCCAATTGAGTATGGACTGAACCTCCAAAATTGTAAGAAATAAAGCTTTCCTTCCTTCATTTTGGGAGTCAGGTATTTTGTCCCAGCAATGAGTGAAAAGTAACTATGACAACCCAGATGCCACCAAGACTCAGCTCCCTCAGGCTGGGTAGCCCCTGATGGATGAGGCCCCCTCTCCTGAGTCTGCTGCTCCTCTGCAACATTTCCTGGCACAATAAATGGGATCTTTGGGGATCGGGAACACAGGAGTTGGCAGCTCCCTCTAGTCTCTCGTGCTTAGAGAATGGCCTGTGGCAGCTGGGTCCTGGACTGTCCTCCAAGTGATTCTGCTGGACAGTGTAGAGTGGCTCTGCCCCCTGTAGCATTTGTCTTTGGTCCCAGCCATAGGTCTGACACGGTGTGCTGGGATTCTTCCTTCCCAAGCCAGTTTCCCAATGCACCCCTGTTCTTCTACTGCGTCTCACAGCCTTTCACCACTGTGACACCTTACCAGGTGATCTCCTTAGGTTGTCCCATGTGCAGTACACCAGACCTGGAAACACAGTCACGCACAGACAAAACATCCAGATGGGAACCTGAACAGATGCCCAAGCAGTCGGCGCACTCACTGGCAGGGTAACATGCAGCAGGAGCCATGTGTGCCTGCGCTGCCAGGGTGCTTTGTCCATACTGAGGGCTCCTCTTGCTCACCCCACCCACAACGCACTGCTCGCCCCTCTGCCCTCACCACCCTATAGCAAGCAAACACATGGATACAACAAAGTCAGCAAACAAGAACAGCTCCACGTGAAGCTTTCTTGGCTTTCTTGGGAGAGTTCAGTCCCATTTGCCACCAATATCAAGGGTTGCTTTTGATTATGTTGATGATAAAGACTGTAAACAAAACAGTCTTTCTCCACTAATTAATTCCCTTCGAAAAACCCTAAAGATCTCTAATTACACAGTTTGAAAAGCAGCAGTTACCCGATCAGGCTGGTTGGCCTGTGCGTGCCTCTCTCTGCCCACCTGAACGAAATATTTTCTTGTTTTCCCTGCTTCACACACCTAGGATGGGCTTGCAGTAAATCCTGTCAATGAGACGCCTGACAAAAGTGCTCTGATGTCAGGTATAAAGAATGCCACCTACAGCTTAATGTCTGAAAGAGAATTCGGAGGGCTGCAAACAGTGAAGGCTTTTGTCTTCTTAATGCCCAGAATGCAATCGAGTGGAAATGCTACTTCCATCCGTAATCTACAAATGAAATTAAAGTTGTTGAAAGACACAGGTAAACCAGAAGTCTTTGTTTCATTGCAGAACAGGAAAAATTTAAACCACTAAAATGTTTTAGCAGATTTACTAAATTTCCAATTAAATCATGCAATCTGTGATTGTGTACCTCTGAGCACGGGGCGGTTCTCCTCGCCCCTACTTTCTCTGTGCTTCCACCTTCCTCCCTGGGGATATGTATGGCCCATCTAAAACAAGCAAACCCAGCCCAGCAGTCCCTTCAAACGCGTGGTTTCACTGCGTCCCACCTGCGGGACACCGGAGCCCAGAGAGGGCTGTGCGAGCTTTGGAGGTTTAGGAGGCCGACTTGGCAGCGTCTCCGGGCCGGCCAAGGCCAGGTTTGGGGAAGCCCAGCCCTCTGCCCCCACCCTGCCCCAGCTCAGAGGCTCCAGGGCTGTGGCAGGGCGGGCGGCAGGCTGGAGCCGGAGGCTGAGCCGCGCGGGCAGGAGTCAGATCCGCTGTACAAGAGCACCCTCTGCCAGCTGGCACGGAGGGCTGGCCCCGGAGGCCCTGGGCCAGAGTCAGGAAGAGGCCTCGCGTCGGGAGTGCTGTCTTCAGGACCAGGTGCCGCTAGCCTGCAGCCTCCAGCCAGTGACGCTGCCCCCTAGGCCACTGGCAGCTAGATGGGCCTCGGGTGCCCACTCGGTAAGGCACCACGGCGCTATGGGCCCAGTCTCTAGAGAGCATGAGTGAGCACGCGGCTCTGGGGACCCTGTTCAGGAAGATAAAGCACCAGGCTACTTTGGGGCCCTCAGGGGGCTGTCACAGAGTAGGGGGTGCGAACTCTGGCCCCCTGTGGCTTTTTAGAATTGAGCTGCTAATTTTCTTATGCATCTCTTTCTGAAAAGGATTTGAAGCAACTTAGATTAAAGGTAAATACAATACGGTCATTCAACTAAAATTAGAAAAGCAAAACTATGGAAAGGAGGAGAAGCAAGGGTTGATTACCAAGTGCAACAGCATTACGGTTTCAGTCAGCATCAGGTCAGCCCTGAGCTTCGCGGCAGCCAAGGTGAAAGCGGAAGACTCAATTAGATGAGCATCCTACCAGGAGGAAGCAGGACTATGAGAGAAAGAGAGAGACCGAGAAAGAGGGGGAGAGAGAGGGGGACAGGGACAGGGAGAGGGCTTTCTGAAAATGCAGTGTTTTAAACAACCTTTTACACAGCCAGCACAGAGGCACTTCAGATAGTCCCATTTCTTGTGGTCCCCTGGCAGCTGAGTGATGATACATTTAGTGGAGTACAGAAAGAGGACGGGGATCACAGCTGGACAACTGTGACTCAGACTTTAGGTCCTGGGCATCCACCCCGGGTGGTGCCTTGCTGGTTAGCAGGTGCTGGCAGAGTGTGGGAGTCTGGGTAGAAGGAGCGGAGCAGTACAGTAGGTCTGCTCTGCCCTGACTCCGAGAGCTCCACATGCCCACAGGAGCGAGTGCCACGGGCAGGCTTCCTGCAGGCTGGGAAAGGAGACGGCCCGTGGTGGGCAGAGCTAAGTCTGAGAAAGCGCCCTCAACACTGAACACTCAGGCTGTCTGCGTTAGCAGCCCGACAACGCCTTCTCTGTCCTATACTGCTTCACTGTTGGTGCCACTCTTGGGCTGATGGAACAGGACCACGGCAGTTCTAGGGGCCATAAAGACACAAGACAGCTATGGAGCAAGGTAGGGGACCGCTTCTCCTGTTGCTTTCGCTTAGTGCAAAGGAAATGTTTTCCAGCTCATGTCTCCACCCCATCGAGCTCACCTCCCTGTTTGCCTCGTGGGCCTGAATTGGCCCACATGCTCACTCCGGAACCAGACTCAGCAAGGGGGGGGCCGTTCTTACGCCAGTCAGATGTGCACCGGAGATGGCCTCTGCCACAATATCTGTCCAAGAGGGAAAGGAAGCTGCTTAGCAAGCCAGGCTTGTGCTGGGCGGGAAGAAGCGGAGGGGTAAGTGATGGGTAAGCAGCTAACACTGCCCTTCGGCCTCTGAGTGTCTACGGCGATGTGAAGGTGAAAGCTGTCTCTTAGCTACTCGGCTTCTCGGTGGAGGGGGGCATCCTTGCTATTTGCCTCCTTTCTAGAATCTGACTTGATTATTTTTCATATCTTTGCCACTTTCTTGGTTTAGGCCTTTTCTTCTGTTCACCCACATATTAGCTACTCTTTTTTCCTACCCAACATACACAACGTATAGGAAGAGGGGTTTGCTAGGCTCGCAGATTCTAGTGAGCTCGGCCCATGGCTGGCTGACTCCGGGGCAGAGACAGCTTGGTGAAAAGATCTGGCAAGGTAGAACTGCTCAACCCATGACAGCCAGGAAGCAGAGAGCAAAGGGAGGAGCCCGGAAGGAAAACCTACTCTCCAGGTCATTCCCCAGTGACCACCTCCAAGCAGGCTTCACCCCTACAAGTCAAGCAGTAAACTCATTGATGGGTGACTCCACTCATGAGTACAGTGTCACCTTGATCCAATCAGCTTCTAGACTTTGGAGGGACATTTTAGATCTAGACCATAACAGTGTACACTTAAATTATCCTAGCAAGTCTCCCTACCTCCAATTTACCCAAGTGTAATCCATTTCCACCTTGTTAATAGAATAATCTTCTTAAAATAAGTGCGTTGTATTATTCTCTTGCTTTGGCATGCTATCACTTACATAGCTAAAACATTTTTGTATTGGCATAAAACTGAAATATTTGGGGATATGTCTAACAATATGTAAAAGAAATGTGTAGAGTTTAAAAACTCTGATGAAAGCAATCAGAGCTAAATGAATAGAGAGATATTATGCGCATGGATAGAAGATTCACTATCAAGATATTGGTTCTTGCTTGGTGCAGTGGCCCACACTTATAATCCTAGATACTTGGGAGGCTGAGACAGGAGGATCAAGGCTAGCATGGGCAGTTTGGGGAGACCCTGTCTCAAAGCAAAATTTTTAGCCAGCTGTGTGACACATATCTATAATCCTAGCTTGTTGGGAGGCTGAGGCAGGAGAATCACGAGTTGCCCATCCTAGACAACTTAGTGGTTTAGTGAGTCCCTGTCTCAAAATTTAAAAAAAAAATCTTAAAAAACAAAACAAAACTGGAGCTGTGGCTCAGTACAAAGGGCCCTGGGACTATCCCCAGTACTGCAATAATAATAGTCACTTTTTTAAAAAAGTGCTAGGAAAGTAGCTCATCAGTAAGCATTTACCATGTGTGTGTGAGGCCCTGAGTTCAATCCCCAGTTCAACAGAAAAAGTAGCAGTTCTTGTCAAATTAATCTAGAGGCTTAATGCAATCCCAGTAAAAATCTCAGCAAGTTATTTTAGAAATAATAGTTTTATGCAAAGAAAGATTGTAGATGAGCCAACTCAGTAAGAAAGAACAAAGTCAGGGAACTGACACTTCCCACACTTCAAGAACTGCCATAGCTGGGTGTGGTGGCGCACTCCTGTAATCCCAGCACTGGGGAGGCTGAGGCAAGCAGATTGTTGCACGTTTGAGACCAGCCTGGGCTATAAAGTAAGCCCAAGGCCAGCCTGAACCGTGTAGTGAGATCCTGTCTCAAAAAGGCAAAACACACACACACACACACACACACACACACACACACAAACCCTGCTATAAAACTATAGTAATCCAAACCCAGGCCTGTAATCTCAACACTTGAGAGGCTGAGACAGGAGGATAATGGGTTGGAGGCCAGCCTGGACTACACAGCAAGACTCTATCTCAAAAAAATCAACCAAACAAATACACACACACACACACACACACACACACAGATGAAAACCAGTGTGAGTGACAAAAGAACAGACAAACAGATCAAGAGAATAGAATATAACCACAGAAATAGAATCATACCAGTATAGGCAACTAATCTTTGACAAGGAAGCAAAGGCAATTCAATGGAGAAAGAACAGTTTTCTTAGCAAATGGTGCTGGAAAAACTGGACATCTATATGCAAAAAAAATGAATTAAGACACCTACGTGGGGTGGTGGCACATGCCTGTAATCTCAGCACTTGGACAGTTGAGGTAAGAGGATTGCTTTGAGTTCAAGGCCAACCTGGGCTTCATAGTTAAATCTGAGGCCAGCCTGAGATACATAGTGAATTCCAGGCCAACCTGAATTACACAGTGAGACCCTGTCTTAAAAACACTGCAACAACAACACAATGAGTTAAGACACAAAGTTTACATCCACCACAAAATTTAAGTAACAGTCACTCCCGGAGCTAAATATAAAATGCAAAACTATATAATGTCTAGAAGATAACACAGGAGAAAATTCCAGGTAACTTTGACAACGATATTTTAAATACAACACTAAAAGCATAACCCATGAAAGAAAAAGATGGATTAAATTGAATTTAATCAAAATTACCACCAACTACTCAGAAAACAAAGCAAAACAAAAACTTCTGCTTGCAAAGACAGGATTAAAAGAACGAAGGGATAAGCTATGGCTCCTGAATCATGTTTACGGAACACTTACCTCCTTTAGCACTTGTGTGTAAATATATAGAGAACTCTTGAAACTCTACAAGAAAACAACACGATTAAGAGATGGGCACAAGATCTGAACAGACACTGCCCCAAGGAAGACGCACCCATGGCAAGCAAGCATGCAAAAGCGTGTTCCACATCATACTACATCTTCAAGAGTCGCAAATTAAAACAAGGTGCCATCATCTACCCATCAGAGTGGTTAAATCCTGACGTCACACACCGGCAAGCACATGGAGCAGCAAGATGGCTCATTCACACTAGTGAGACAGAGAAACTGTGCGGCTGCTCGGAAGACACAGTAGAGCGCTCCTGCGACTCCACACAGTCTTACCACAGAGCCAGTCTTACTCTTTGCTGTTGTGCCCGAATGATTTGAAAGTTTATGTACATGCAGAAAACTCATTTATTCATAATTATGGAAGTTGAAAACAAGCTATCCTTCAACAGGTGGATGTATAAACAAATTGAGGTCAACAGTACAATAGAGTATTATTATTGTGCAATAAAAAGAAGCCACACACACGAAAGTCAAGTGAAATAAAAAACCTGCAGGAGTCATAAATATGCAAAATAAAAGGTAGAAGAAGCCGGTCTGCGAAGACTACATACTGCATGATTCTGACTGCATGACAGTCCAAAAAAGGCAAACATAAGAGACAATAAAAGGATCAGAAACCAAGGGCAGTGGTGCATGCCTACTGTATTTTAGCATTGGAGAGACTGAGGCAGGAGGATGG
Source organism: Dolichotis patagonum (assembly GCA_004027295.1). Classification (NCBI taxonomy): domain Eukaryota; kingdom Metazoa; phylum Chordata; class Mammalia; order Rodentia; family Caviidae; genus Dolichotis; species Dolichotis patagonum. The sequence continues at coordinate 80,832 of PVJX010003496.1, read as the reverse complement.
CCTTGAGTTCAAGGCCAGCCTGGGCTACATAGTGAGACCCTGTCTCACAAAAAAAGATCATGAGGTTTAGGGAGTGAGGAGGGATGAAGGGGTGAAACACTGGACAGTTCTGAGGTAGTGAAGCTTGGTCACATGATGGCTTTATACATTTGTTAGAACCATTAAAACTGCACAATGCAAACAGTGACTGCTAGTGTAAGCTATGGACTTGTGTTAATAGCAGCGCATCGGTATTTCCTTATCGGGGTAAAAAATGCACCACACTAATGTGTGATGCTGACAGGGAAACTGAGGGAGGAGGGGGAGGTGAGGGTGTCTGTAGACCTCTGTAATTACCACCCTATTTCTCCGTTATCCTAGAATTGCTCTGAAAAATCAGATCTACAAATCTATTATTGCTCTGTCCATTAACTGGTCCTTTGCTGGTCACTGAGGTTGGTGTTGCTTGCATGGCTGCTATGGGCCAGATCCATCAAAGCCCCTACCTTAGGGCCACAATCTGTTGGAGAGACAAAAACTCAAACAACCAATATACACATTTTATTAACGTATGTATGTTCATTCAGTCTTTCTGCTTATAGATAATAGTGTCAGCATTATCCTGACTGTTCCCAGGTGTCCTCCAGAAGCTTCCCTGGTTTTTCAGCTGGTAACACTGGCTCTGTACAATATTGGAGACATGCATTTGCCAGCTTTCTCAGCTCTGGGACAGAATACCTGGCACTCACAGCTTTAAGGTGGAGAGACTTACTTTGGCTCACAGTTTCAGTCCATGTTTGCAGACTGAGATATGGCAGCAGCCTGGTGGAAGAGCCCAGCAGAGTAAGCTGCCAAGGAAGCAGGAAAGAGGGGACCTGGAGAGGGTGAGCATGGCTCCCACCCCAAGCAGGCCTCTCTCCTAGCAGCATTCTCAGCAGCTGAGCTCATTAGTGGGTGAATGTAGTGATGAGCGTGGGCCCTGATCCTATCCCCTTCCAAAAGCCCTGCATCCAAGCGCACGAGGCTTTGGGAGACAGTCTGAACCATGGCACAAGGTATGCCCATGAAGAAAGGTTTGCAAAGATCCTCTGATTCGTGAATAAATGCGGGCTCTGACCTCAGCCTCCTCCAACCCTCCCGGTGTCAGAGGAGTCTTGGTTAGGGCTCCATGTAGACTGGATGCACTTGAAATAGATGCCCAGTAAAAACAAAATAAAGGGCCTCTCTTTTTAATGAGGTTCCCCTTTTAGGGACCCCCACTCTTACTGTTTCTTTGATATGCACATCGCCTGCAAGGACATACAGACAGAATTCACAGCTCTAGTGCTGCAGTAGAGAAAGGAGTGGAGACCAGAATCCAGGTGTCCAGAGCGCCCGTGAGAGGTGGGGGTTGGAAGTCTCTGACTGTCCAGGAAAGGAGGCCAGTGTTTACTGAGCACCTACTGCAGTGCCACCCAATTTAATGCTCCCAACAGTCCCATGGGCGTAAATAACAGATTCTCACTTTAAAGAAAAGAAAAGCTCACCAAAGCTGTCACCTGCTTTGGTCAGAGGGGATTCAAATCCAATTCCACTGAACTCCAAATTTCATAAATTTTCTTTGGACAATCTTAGGGTATGTCTTAGGTCTCTGGATTAGGAAATTCTGAAGGGATTCTGTGAACAACCCTGTAACTCTAGGATGGAAAAGGGCTGTGTACCTGCTGTTTAAATCAGAACGAGGCAACGATGCTTGGTGTCCAGTGAGAGCCGTGACCTGATGCTGGCGGACAGCAGCTTGCAGCGTGTGTGTACTCTCGGACCTCACAGGGTAGTACCACTTTCTGGGAGCCTTGTTTCAGGAGGAACATAAGTCTTTGACATCATGGCCCCAGCAAATAACACTGACCAGAAGCCTGGGCCTGCAAACCACATAATTTTACAAGAAGGAATTAGTTGTATCTTAGAGAAGGTGAAGGAAAACTATGGTTTGGACAAAGTAGGGAAGCACTGAGTTACAGGAGCAGGGAACTCCAAGCAGGGGAAGCATGAGCAAAGCAAAACAGCATCCGGAGAGGGGAGCTCAGCCCCACCCTGAGCCTGTGGGAGAAAGGCTGGCTGTGAGTGGTGCTGTGGTCTCTCCGCTCTGTGCACCCTTGTCCTTGAGGGTCTTGGCTTCAGGTCTGTGCCACCTGCCAAGTATTCAGGGAGAAAACATCGGGATACCTGAACTGAGTTTTCCAAGAGGGACAGTCGCCTGCATGCTGATCCTCTTGGGCCAGAGGTGCAGACCCAGGCAGCAGAAAGAGGGTGAAGTGGGGTGGTGGAGAAGCAGGGTGATGGACATGTGGGCAAGTTCTCAAGCAGCCCCAGCTTTGGAGCAGGTGATTGCATGACTGCACAGGATGTCTGCAGGGAGTCTGTGTGGGTCACTGTGCCCAGGAAGACTGTCCTGGAAGAGGGAGTGTATAGAATGAACTCTAGAGTTCCCTCCTTGCCCTGCTCCCATACTGATCCAAGGGAGCCCAAGGGGTGGTTAACTTGCTTGCACCATGGATAGTACTGGCCAGTACGTATGGCATGACGCAGCTGGTGATCCCACCAGTGTCCTAGCTCTTGGCCCTGGGAAGGGCAAAGCTGTCACTTGGGCTACTCTGGCTAGAACATGAGGCAGGCACAGGTGCATGCAATCTGAGCCCACTGCGCCCTCTGAATTAGAGCTCAGGTTGGAAGGGGAAATGAGTCATCTTAGAGGAGGGGAAACCAGGTGTGCAGCTTGGACTTTGTGTCCACTGTCCTCAAGGTCTCTGTTGAAGTCTTGACTCCCAAGCTGATGGTATTTGCAGAGGATCTGTGGGAGGTGACTGAGTCATGAAGGGAGGCCCCATGAAAGGGATAGGTGCCTTAGAAAAGAGATGCAGAGAAGGCCTTCTGTCGCTTGAGGACCCAGCAGGAAGATGCTATCTGTGAACAGGAAGTGGACCTCACTAGATGCTGAGTCTGTAGGTGTACAGCCTTGGACTTTTGGCCTCCATAGAAAGGGTTTCCTATTGTTCAGTAGCACCCAGTCTATGGTTCCCTGCTCAGTGAGAGTCTGAGGAGCTCTGCACTTCATCCTGGGATGTGGGCTCTGTGTGAGCATCAGGGAGGCTGCTCTGTATTCATTCTGTTGTTTAACCTTTTTGAGCCCCTGGAAAGAAATGTTACTGTCCATCTTTCATAGACAACAAACCTAGGGCTCAAAGAAATTAGGTAACTGGTCCAAGACACCAGTGAGCAAATGAAAAGGACACGACCTGTGAGAGCCCTGTCTGAGTGCACACTCTTCACAAGCAGTGCCAGCCCCAGCTCCTCACCAGGGCACTGCCCCTGGAAGGGATGCCTTGGGCACACAGAGCAGGCACCCTACAGGCCCAGAAGGCTGGACTGGGCAGGCTGGGTGCTGCCCTAATAACCAGGAAACATGCACCCAGCCTGAGAATGAAGGGTAGGGGCAGACCTGGCAGGGCTGCACTGGACCACAGACATGGCAGGGAGGTTTAGGCTCAGGTATTCACCAGCCCTCAGAAACACCTCAGTTTACATGAGAATGACACCTTCATTCCAAATGCACAGGCACAGAGCTGTGTGGGAAGCTTCCCATCATTCTCCAAAGGCAAGGAAAGAGTGCAGAACAGCAGCTCTCCTCCACAATGTGACATCCCTAGCAGGAGCTTAGGGACCTCAGGAAGCTGGCATGCCTTGTCGTGGCAGCAGATGAGAGTAAGAGAGGGGTTGTCAAATCTGGCAATACAGTGCTGTGGTAGGGTGCATCTGGGGACAGGAGAACAACATTCTGAGCTGCAGACACCTATGTTGGTTCTGAGGTAGGGGCTTGCAGGTACATATGAAAGGAAATAGCATAATGACACCGACATCTGCCCTTCCAGCTGCTTATTCAGGACCATCCAGAACACACACAGTGACACTGAGAGGGGACAGTGTGGGCAGCCTCCAAGAGCACTGAGTGTTCCCAAGGACCTGCCAGTGTTTCTGCCAAGCATATGCAGACCTCTGTGGCTGGCACCTGCAAACACACACGGAGAGAAGGAAGGTGAACCCGTGCCTCAGCCCCAGCTCAGGGCTACCACAGACCACGTGGAAGATCAAGCTCCACTTAGTAGGCCTAAAAGGGTGCTCTGCCCCTTGGCTGCCTCTGCAGGAATGAAGAGAGCCTTGCAGATGTTAATGCTGCCTTAGCCCCACACGGGGAGGTCAGCACCCTAGGAGGGGTTAGGAGAGCAAGTCAGGAGCTGCCTGGGAAGGGACACTGCTGAACTATCTCAAAGATCACTCTTTTGGGATGGGGCTGGGCATTCTCAGAGAAGTAAGCTGTAGGATATTTAGGGTTTGGAAGCCAAATGCCACCAGACCCTTCCTTGTGTGTTCCCCTGGTGAGGCTCATCTCATCCCCATTACAAAGTTCAAACTCCTATGTGTGGCCCAGGGCCCTTTGGCAGATGCCCAGTTAAGCATTCTTGCCTCTTCTCTGTGACTATAAACTTCACCACATCAATGGGGCACACTGCAGCCTATTTGCGGCCCCCAAACACGTGGCCTCCCCGCAGGTCTCCATGCCTTTGTCCAGCTGCTCTCTGCCCGAAACACCTTCCCCCTCTGTTGGCTTAGTAAGCCCTGGGCACCCTGCATGTTTTGCCTTTCTTGGTGTTACAGATTTATTTAGGTGTCCCCCAAAACTCATACATTCATTAGTGTGGCTTTGGGAGGTGGTTGGATCTTAGAGTGTGTGAAGGTGGATTAAGGATGTGTGATAACTAAATTAGTCCTCTGATTGTTTAGCATAGTTCTGAGTGTGGATGATGGAAGGTCCACCCTGGGTGTGGAAGGCACCATCCAAAAAGCATGTATCCTGAATGGAATAAAAGGGAGAGGAAGGCTGCTGCTTGCTGCTTTCTGCCTGCCCTGCCCTGGACTGTTTCTCCTTTGCCACGCCTCCCTGCCTTGGAGGCAGCCAACTATGGATTGAAACCTCTACAAACTGTGAGCTGAAATAAACCTTTCTTCCTTTAACTTTTGGTGTCAGGTATTTTGTCTCAGTAATGGGGAAGTAACGAAGACAGATTTTGGTACCACAGAAGTAGGACTGTTTCTGTGATGCTACCCCAACAATGTGATTCAGAACCCTTTGGAACCAGCTTGTGGGGAGAGTTTGGAAAGGTTTGGAGATACCAGTTGAAGAAGCAGCCCTGGAATTCTGTGAGCCAAGCTTAATCGGAGATTTTGGTCAGAGCTTAAAAGAGCAGAATGATGGCTGCCATGCAGCTAGTAAAGATCAGGTGTAAGAGGTTTCAATTGGGAAGAATGACTCCATTGGCAGTTGGACTACAAATCATGTATGTTATACTCAGGTTGAAAATTTATCAGCATTTTGCTCATGTCCAGAGACTTTGACAGACCAAGGGTGGCAGACTAATTAATCTTGCAGAAGAAATTTCAAGGCAGTCTAATGTTGAGGCCGTGGCATGGCTATTGTTGGGGCTTTTAAGTAGCTGTACCTTGAAAATCAAGAGCAATCAGCCCAGCAGAATTATTTGAATAGTTTTGAGTTTGGCCAGAAAGAAAGCTCCAGTAAAGTTTCCATCTGCAAAGATGGAACAGAAGATGGCTGCTGAAAATATTAGCAATAAAAAGCCAAATATTTCAGAAGATAGTAAAAAAGATGGCCTGAGGGCATCACAAGGACCAGGAAAACTCCACTTTTTGTAGCCTCTAACCTGCAAAGTTACAAGATTTTGATTTGAGAAGACAGCTCCAGGGCACGATACTCAAGAATGGCAGCAGCCTAGAGAATTAGTTTCTCTGGATTGGGTTCATAACACTCAGCAATCCTGACACTTGACCCCTGCAGCCAAGAGAGAAGGAAGACTGGCTACTGCTCCAGCTAGTCACATCACATTGTGTTGACTTTATGCACATGCAAAATGCAAGAGTTTTGGGGTCAGGAAGGTCTGCCCAGATTTCAGAAGAAGGCCTGGGAGGCCAGGCAGTGTGACCCTCAGAAGGCAGTGTGACCCTCAGAAGGCAGTGTGTGAAGCTGTGGGCGTGAAGCAAAAAGTGTGTAAGATCCCAGAAGGCTGGAGAAGCCAGGAAAGTGGCTTGTCTGCCAAACCCACAAGGAGTGAGCAGAACTGGACCCAGAGAGAAACCATGGGAGCTATAACCACTGGCAGTGACATAGAAGCAGGCCACCGAAACCCTTTGGCGTTCACGCCATGTCACAGATTACCTTGAATTCTGAACATGAAATTATGGGATGTACTGGCCCTGACGCAAGGCCAGCAGATCGCTGTAGCTGCTGGTTTCAAACAGGAACCTAAAGAGAATTCTTTCTGTGGTCTATTGGCCATTTCAGAACTTTGGAAATGGAATGGTCAATTCATCAGAACGAAACAGCAGGTGAGTGTGGTGGACTTTAGGGGGGCCTGCAGGGGAGAGACCCTGGCACCTCGGGGCCTGCATGATGCGGTTGACTCGGGGTGCTGGGAGAACATGGAGCTCCTCCCCTCTCTGGGGGGCAGCTGTGATCCTGCAGGTGCACAGGCTGAGAATCAGACATCTCATGTCGTCCTGTCCCCTGTCCCATGTCCCCCACGCCCCCTTAGCAAGTGGGAGCCAGTTAACTACACATCTTGTGAAAAGATTGGCTATCTTATTTAGTATGAACTCCCCGTATGCAAAGATATGGACAACCATTTGGAAGAAAACAAGGGACAATATGACAGATAATGAAGATCTTTGGTTGTCTAGCTTTGAAATTTATGCTATCTTATGTCCTGTTTTGTTCTGTCTTGTTGTGTTTAATTTTACCCCCTTTAAAATAAAATTTAAAAAAATTATGGGATGTAATGTTTGCTCTGCTGGATTTTGGACTTGATTTGGTGTCATTCCTTTCTATTCCCCTATTTCTACGTTTTGAGATGAGAATATCTATCTTGTACCATTGAATGTTGAAAGTGCTTACCTTTCTTTTCATTTGTACAGGAGCTCACAGCTGAGTTTGCTTTAAATCTCAGAGGAGAATTACGCTGAAATGGCTAGAATTTTGGCAACTTTTGGAGATGAGCTGAGTGCATTTTGCATGAAGGGATGTGCATGAGTCTTTGGCAGGCTGGGGTAGAATATTACGGTTTACATGTAGATGTCTCCCTAGGCCTCATGTACTCACAGGTGGGCTGTTGGAAGGTGGCTGGAGCTAGGGTGTGTAAAGGTGGATTAATGGCATGTAAGAACTAAAATTAGTCCTCTGATTGTACACAGGATAGGATAAAAGGGAAAGGAAGTTGGTGCTTGTTGTTTTCTGCCTGACCTGTTCTGGACTGCTTCTCCACTGTGATGCTCTGTCTATTACTACCTTGCCTTGGAACCAGCTGATCATTAATTGAATCTTCCACAAACCATGAGTTGAAATAAACCCTTCTTCCTTTAACAGTGGGTGTCAAGTATTTTTTCCCAGCAACAAGCAGGTACCTAAGACACCCAGAAAGCTTTCTGTTTCCTGTAAGTCTTGGATAGGCCCTCCTACTCTCCTAGCATCACATCCTGGGCTCTGTCTGTACTGTGACTTCCTGTGGGCCGAACTATTTCCAGGACTCAAACCTGGAAGGTTCTGCAGGGCCAGACAGTGTTGGATTGCCACTTAGTGCCAGCTCCCGACACAGGGCCTCATAACTCAAGTCACCATACTGAAATTACTATACAGTTAAGCTCTGAAGGGTAGAACAGACTGTTGATATTTCATTATAGGAGTTTAGAAGAGGGGCTGAAGGGTTGGGGATGGGTTCATGGAGCCATAAAGAAACTTTAATGAGGTGATGAGGCAGTAAGGAGGGAATAGTAGAGGGACCACTAGAGGGTTTTTTTTTTTTTTTGGTTGCTGTGTGTAGGATTACACTAACCTGAGTGGAGAGTGCATCTGGAAAGCAATGGGGTCACACTCAACTGGTGGGGTTTGGAGGCTTGGGACCCTTAGACAAAGACCTCGAGCTTTACCTTATACAGGTGGGGTTTAAAAAAGGAGTGACAGCATGGTGTTGGAGATGGAGAGCCTGCTGGGTGCTACAGAAATTATGCAATGTGCAGCTTGGATGAGGTGACAGTAACAATAGGAGTAGCCTTCTATGGTAGGTGACAGGGTACCTAACCCTGTTCTATAGGTGAATCATATATTCTCAGCCAGTCCTGGTCTCACCTGGACAGGATGTGCTGTGTGCCCTGTTGACTTGGAGCTGGGCCAAGAGCTGGGCTTGCTAGTGGAGTGTGAGCACGTGGAATATCAACAGTGGTCAGAGATGTGCTGGCATGATGGAGCCTTCTCTGCCACCAATGCCAGGAGGATATGCTTTGCTGGTCCCAGAAAAATGAGGCACTGAACAGCCTGAAGCTGCTCCCATGCTCTGGCACCTGGACTCCAGTGCAGTCACAGATGGCTAAGCAAGAAGGATATCTGGCTGTGAGGAGGTGCTTCGTCTCATCCACTCTCTCATGGCAAGGCCCAGCTTTATGAGCCTTTTTTTACCTGTCTATGGCTCCTGCTCTCCACAGTGCCGGGCATGTCTGTCTCACTCACTCCTGCAGACTCTTCTTTGCTTGCCCATGCTCATTAGCTAGCTCTCCTCTCTCCAGACATTAAATAAAACCTCTGCAGTAATCCCCCAAAGAGGGCACCCCTCCTCAGTCTAGTTCCCAGAGGGCTGTGCACCCCAGCTGTCCAACTTGACAGCTGCACACTCTCATTGCCCCCCCTGCTCCTCACTGAGACTAGACTGCCACCTCTGTCACCCCCAGAAGCTGCCCTTAAGTCTATGTGTGTTTGAGGTAGGATTTCACTCTGTAGCTCAGGCTATTTAATTTTTTTTGGAGACAGTGTCGGGCTATGTAGTGCAGCACAGCTTTGAATCACTATGTAGCTCAGGCTAGTCTTGAATTTACGGCAGCCCCCCTGCATTACCCTCTGAAGTGCTGGGGTTGCAGGTGCATGCCACCTTGCCGGGCATTTGTTCAGATTTTCAGTAGCTCACTCTGGCTCTTGCAGAGTTCACTGGGAGTAGTAGGTGTGTTATGGGTTGTGTCTGAATGTTCCTCCAAAGTCTCATGTGCTTTTATATAGGGCCTTTTTAGAAGTAACTGAATCTAGAGTTTGTGATTGATTCATGGTTCAATGCTGGGATTGAGGGTGCTGGGATTAAGGGTGGGATTAGTCCACTGGTGGGATTGATTGGCACCACCCTAATCCTAGTAGACTGGATACAATATAAGGGCCAGAAAGAGGCTTGTCCTCTTCCTCAGTTGTTGCTTTTGCTGTCTTCTGCTCCCATAAACTGTTGCCCCTCTGACACATGTATCACCCTGCTCTGAAGCCAGCTAATTATGGACTGAAATGTCCCCAGCCTGTGAGCTAGAGAAACCTTTGCCCCCTTAACTTGTGTGTGTTGGGCATTTTATCACAGCAAGGAGAAAAGTGACTAAGACAGGGTGGCAGTGGGGTAGGAGAAGTGGAACCAGGTATACCTGTGAGCTGACGTCTACTTCGTGTGTGTGTGTGTGTGTGTGTGTGTGATTCTGGGAATGGAACCCAGGTCCTCACTCGTGCTAGGAAAGCACTCTACCACTGAGCTACACCCCCAGCCCTTTTAAAATGTTTATTTTAAAACAGTCTTACCGAGTTGCCCAGGCTGACCTTGTGTTCTTTCTGCTTCAGTTTCCTGAGTAGAGATTACCGATGTGTGTCACCACACCTAGCTGACATCCGCTGTGGAGTGCTCTCCACAGGAAGTTGAAGCTCAGACTCCCAGCTGTGCTTTTCTTTCCTTCCAAGGACAGCCTTTCCCACTGTGCCCTGTACTCAGTCTAGCACACCCACATTCAGTTGCAGAATGTCACTTACCACCCCACCAACTTGTCACAACTCGTGTTCACACTAGCTTCTAAATACCTCATTCATTTATTTATTCATTCACTCACTTACGCATCAAATACTTACCGAGTACACTTACATCTCAGGCTAGTCCTTCATGGAAAAGTAACAAAACTAACAAGATAATCCTGCTCTTTTGGAGCTTTAATCGTAGTGAATGTAAACAAAAATAAACCAATAAATACATGACCAGGTACCAAAATCTGTCTTAGTTATTTTCCTGTGGCTGAGACATAATACCTGACACACACAACACTTAAGGAGGAATGGTGTGTTTGGCTCACAGTTTATAGAGGCTTCAGTCCATAGTCAGTTGGCTCTAAGGCAGACTGGAATGGCAGAGGAGATACAGTCCATGGCAGGGCTGTCACGAGAAGAGCTGTTTTAAAGAGAGCAGATGAGTATGAGAAACTCGTAACTTAAGTGGCCCAGGAAACACTTCCTGAAGAAGACACAGGGCTGAGCAGGGTCAGGTAGGAGGAATGCTGTATTAATTCCCTAACACTGCCATAGCAAATCACCCTCCACTGGGTAGCTTAAAACAGACATTTATTCTCTCACAGTTCTGGAGGCTGGAAGTCAGGAATCAGTTTCTCCGCCAGGTGTAATGTGGTATACCTGCAATTCCAGCACTCTGGGAGGCTGAGGCAGAAGGGTTGCAAGTTTCAGTCCAGTCTGCCTAGGCAACTTACTAACTTAATGAGACCCTGTCTCAAAATAAAAATACAAAGAGGCAGGGGAGCAGTTCAGTACAAAACCTTAGGTTCAATCACCAGTACCACAAAAAGAAAAAAGGAGAGAGAGAGAGAGGAAGAAGGAGAGGGAAGAGGGGAGAGGGGGAGGAGAGGGGAGGAGGAATGTGGAGAGGGGGGTACAGAGAGATAGATCCGATTCTAAGTGCTCTGTGAGAAAATCCCTACCCCTCTGCCCAACTCTCCTGCTGGTGGCTGCCTGGCTTGGCCGATAGACACCGCTCCCATGGCCTCCCCCGGCCTGTCAGCAGCCTCTCTGGGTATTCGAAGGGTGCTGGTTATGGGATCCCTGCAGATTCCAAACTCCCTGGATGCTTGAACCCTTTCTGTAAGATGCACAGTATTTGCATATAACCCACAAATAGCCTCCTGCACCCTTTTTCATATACCTTCCCACGTACTTTCAATAATCTCTAGATCCCTCATTATCCTTAATTCAGTGTACACGCCGTATCAGTAGTGCACATGTTCGGTACAGGTGCTGGTCTCCAGGATTCTCCGACTGCAGTGACTCAGATCCCGATACACAGCCACAGATGCTGGGGGCTGATGCACCGTCCCCTCTCCTCTTACAGGAATTCCAGCCACTAGATTGAGGACTCACCCTAAACCTGATGCTACTTCATTTTAACTGATAACATCTACAAAGGCCACGTTTCCAAACAAGGCTGGTGTTTTGGGGAGATACTGTTCAACCCCCTACACACAGCAAGCTCTTTTCAGGTAAATAACGCAGAGGCAGCCAGGCAGGCACGCCTTGGGGTGTTGGGACCAGTGTGGCTGAGGGTTAACAGCAAGAGGCAGGTCAACCCAGGACAGCTGGGGAGAGGGGCAGGGGCTGCAGGGCTGAGGGTGGGGCACGGTGGCTATTCAGCTGAAAGACTCTAGAACATGCAATACGCGGAGGGGGAGGGAAAGGAGGGCAGCTGGTGGGAATGGATTCTCTTCTTTGCAATCAGGCTACGGCTGACTCATCTGCCATGGGAGTGGTTATTTGCACTATTAAGTCTCACTCCTGATCGGGATGATTTTAAGACAGGAGAGGCAGTTATTTAAGAGAAGAGCACTGTTTAGATTTCTCTTTGGCCAGTGTAGCTTCGGGGGCTCCAATCATGGCTCTTGTCATTTTCGATGTACATACAACTTTCGTGACAATAACAGCTACAAGGTTTTAAGAAATGAGTGGCATTTTGGAGGCCTTAATTTTCACATTAAGTTCGAATCCATTGTAAATCCTAAAACTGATAATCCTGCAGGTTGAATTCTAATGACAAGCGGCCTCTCTGCATTCTCTTTGTTCTTTCCTTCTGCTTCACGACCACTGCCTATTCTATTCATTTCCCACTCCCGTCCCAACACACCCAGGAGCCTGCAGAAATCCATGTGTAAAGAAGTGGTGTAACATACGCAACAAACCCAGGTTTCAAAGGAGACGTGGTAGCAATACCCACAGTTGGAAATACCTCTGAGAGAAAGGGCAAAGTAATCCAAACGGCAAAGAGAGAGGCTGGCAAGGAAAGGAGGTCCAAGAAGGGGCCAGTCACGCTGTCTCAGCACTCCGTCTCCGTTGTTCTACAGCTTGCTTTCTTCGGTAAAAGCCATGGTCTATCCATCTACTACCGTAAGACTGGTAATATTTGCTCATGATGCGATGCTCAGAGCCAGAAAGCGCCACAGTGGACAGCAGGCCATGCCACCCTTGGGCGGGCCTCCTGGTCCTCGCTTTGCAGCAGATCTTTGGTCTGTTTCTTCCTGGCCTGGCTCCCGTGGGAACTCCTCTGGCCTGGATGGAGAAGAGCTCTGAGGAAGAGGAGGAGTTGATGGCAGGAATGGGGCTGGTGACACCTGGGATCCAGGGCCCAGGCAGCGCCTACTGAGGGTCTGATGAGACCTTGTGCACAGGACAGTTGCCCACTCAGAGCCAGCTGAGCCTCAGGAAGGCGCCGGCTCCCTGCAGGAGGGAAGTCTGTGCCCTCTTCTCCAGCATTATTGTCTGTTGAGTTTCATTATGTTGTGTTTTCCCCCTAGCTTTGCCTTCAGCAGCCAATTAGAGTGCTTAGGGATGAATGTTTGTTTACATATGTCATGCTGCTGTCCCTGCAGGGACAAACGTGTGCATCTGAGACACGAGGCTGTTTGTTTTTTAACCTAAGTGGAACTGCCAGACACCCTCTTCCAGGTCACAGAAAGCTGCCGTATTAAGAGTTTACCTAAGAAAAATCGATGCCAATCGTAACAGGTAGAGAAAGAGAGGAGAGACAGAGACGAAGATGGAGAGAGAGAAAAAGAAGGAGAGAGATAAGGAGACAGAGAAAGTGAGAGAGAGAGGCACTGCTGGATAATCCTTCAGCAATTCTGTGTGTGACATAAGATTCCCTCCTTCTCAGCAATTCTATGCTTCATTCCTGATAATTTTAGGGTCTGCTATGTCTTTTGCCATGAGAATTAGCATCAGCAGCTTTCAAAATGACTTACCAGTTAGCCCCTCCAGAAATCTTAAGACATTATTCTTTTCTTCTCCAAATTTCCCATCTCTAAGCCTTCTAATTCTCCTTCAAATTTCCATCTAAAGTTAATACAATCCAATAAGAAAATAATGTGCTCTTGAGACGTTGACATGCTCAGAGCCATTTTATCCTGCCCTAAAGCCTGGAAAGTTTGAATTTTCCTTGGGATAAAAAAGTAAGAAATAATAGAATAATTCACTGTACTGTAACAATTAAATCCAGCAATTTAGCATTTCGCATTGGTAAATAGAATGCTCGCAACAACCAAGTCTCCTATGTATTGACAGAGAAAAACAAAGTTATAAATCTAAACCTTCTATTCTGAACCACATTCCTAAATGTAAATAAGCATCCAAGCATGCGGCTCCATATCTCGACGGAAGCAATTACCAACGGCCTTATCAGCGCTGCTGCGCGGCCGGCCGCGCACACAACGCTTATCCGCTGCGCCCTCTACTGGGCTGAACACGCAAGGCAAGCCGCCGTACTGCAATTAATTTTTGGCATCACCACTTAGCATCTGCCTTAGGAATGCGAGGCGTGAAATTTATAGTAGCAGGTTTAATATTCCATGCAGCCAACAGCATTTTGCTACAAGGACTTACCTTTGGTGGGGTATTTTGGGTTGCATTTTTTTTAAGTGCTTGGTTTGATTTCCTTCTTTTGAGCCACTGTCCAAACTCTGGAGCTATCACCAAATTCAAACGTGGAGGGAATAATTTCATGGTAAGTAAGATGTGTTTAATTTCACAACTTGTAAGAGTAGTTACTTAGCATAATGCCACATAAAATGTATTTTTATCTGCAAATGCTAATGAATCATCTTTTGAGAAATTAGGGCACCTCCATTCCCTCCACTCTGGCAGTGGCTGAATGAGAAACCAGGGCCAGCGGAATGACCAGGCCTGCGTCCTGCTGTCTTCAGATGGACGGATCCAGTGCTTGGAGGCAGCGTGATGGTGGAGGCCTCTCCCAAGCCTCCCGAGTACCGAAGCAGCGCCAGGCTCTCAGGAGAAGCTCTTCCCTCTGCCAGCCCTTGAGCAGCCCAGGAGACAGGCTCAGGCCTGGCTGGGCAGGCCAGGTCCTACAGGCCATCCGGCTGCTCCTGGCCTTTGCCCTGAAGGCTCCCGCTTCTTACTCAAGTAATGACCATTGTCCTCTCTGCTGTCCATTGTGAGGCCCATTGAAGTCAACAAAGATTGAGAAGGAGCGGAGAAAGAGGATTTGTTAAAATTTTTTATTTATTTTTGGTACCAAGGATTGAACTCACTGCCTCACGCTTACAAGGCAGGCACTCATGCCGCTGAGCTAAATCCCCAGCCCCAAAATATATTTTTAAAAAATTCCTTCATTTTGGAATAATTTAGAGTTACAGAAATGTTGCAAGAATAATTCTGAAAGTTCCTATTTACTCGTCACCCAACTTCATCTAATCTAATATTTTAAATAGCTACGGTACAATGATCAAGACCAAGAAACTGACCTGATACACCGCTGGTGACCACGCTGTGGGCTGGACCTCAGACATCATCGACAACCCGTGAATCCGCACTGGGATCCAGGCATTCTGTGGTCATCTCTCTGTGGTCTCCTGAGGCCTGGGACGTTTTCCTGGCTTTTCCTTGAAGAGTGCTGGTTAAATAATTTAGGGGCTGTCTCACTTTGATATGTGAGATATCGCCTTATGATTACATAGCGACTACGTTTTTGACAGGAGTGGGACAGAGGCAGTGCTTCCCTGTCACTGTTGACACGGGGTTTGTTTTCCAGGCAGCACCGAAGCGAAGCAGCAGCCTGTGCCAAGGGCCTGTGGGGAATCAGTGTGGTCAGGCACGGCCCAAGAGCGGGACAGCATGCCTCTCGCCTGGTGCCTCCTTTCTCTGGCGCTGTGGGTGGCAGCTGGAGAAGTGGACACCAGTGTCCCTTACAGGGAGACAGTACTCTGATGTCAGCAGGAAGCTCGGAGAGGAAGGCAGAGGCCTGGGACGCTGGTGTGGGAGGGACATGTGACCTGATGGGGTGTTCTGGGAGGTCGGGGACTGAGCTGGGCCCCAGATAACCCCAGGAGGAGCCGCAGATGGCTGGGTGGGTGACAGGCTCTCCCTGACAACCCCTGACTGCAGTTTGGGGAAAATCAGACTTGCGTGCTGGCCTGTGCCTCGCTAGGAGGAAACTGCAGTCACGGCCCTTCTCTGAATGGTAGTACCCAGGCCTACACAGCGGTGCTTGACTAAGTGAATGGACAGAGTGCTCATTTGCTAGTGACCTCTTGGCCTGCCGTGACCACTCCCTAACCTGGGGCAGCTTCCCGACTCCAGGCCTCCCAGTGCCCAGGAGGGGACTGCTCTTTGGGGGGTCACAGGGAGGTGTCCGGAGGGCCTCAGAGCGCCTCCGTCCACAGGCGGAGACTGCGTGAGGCCCACAGTAGGCTTGGGACAGGGTGGTAGAGCGGCAGAGTCCACGCCTCCACGAGGCGACTCAGGCCACGTCCGGCAGGGGGATGTGCTCGAGGGAACGGGGTGCTCAGACTGCACGCGTGTGGATGTGACTCGCGTGTGCACGGACACTCACACGTTCACACAGGCAGGCTGTGGGATGGCTCCCTTATTGATGAGGCTGATCCATTTTCCCATCTGTTCAGGGCTTTTTTAGTTATTCTCTTTGGTAATGCATCTAATTTAATACGTTATTTATAATTACTGTAATTTAAATAGAATCACTTAAAATTTCCAGATGTGTACTGCGCAAGGACATTTTTAAACATGTAAGAGATAAGCGAAGTACTCAGAGGCTTTGAAGCTTTATTCTACGGGAATGCAAGGGAAGAGAACCCGCCTTTGCCAACACAACTGCAGAACTGTGGGCCTGAGCCGCGCGGCTCACCTCGGAGACCCGTGGTGCCTCTGCCCCACGAGAGGGGATCTGGGTCTGAGCTCTGCAAACCAGCTGTCCGCTGCATGCGCCTGTGCTCCCGCTGCGATTCCAGAGAAGGCCTGTGCTTTCCTTTATACCTTTACCAAATGCATGACACATAGGAGCCTCTGATTGTGAGGTTATGAGCTATCTGTGACTCAGAGAAACACCAAATTTACCTGCTTCTCAAAGAAAGGCCAAATCACTTCTACTGCTGAGAGGAAATGAAAGAAATGGGTCTGATTTTAAATCACTGAAGCAATCAGTGGATGATAAATGCCACTAGTTGCTATAACAATCGTGGTTTATTACTATCATTTTTATGGCTGCTTTTTTTGGTACTGGGAACTGAACTCAGGACCTCGAGCCTGCCAGGTAGGCGCTGTGCTGCTGAGTTATATCCCCTGTTATCACTTTTATACTTAGGACTCAGGAGGCAAATTTGGAAAGAATCATTTTACCTATACCCGGAATTGTTCCTAATTAGGGACTAGACTCTTGGGTCTTCAAAGGGCCTCTGCCTTTGTGACCTCTTGTTTAAATCAAGGGGCTGAATGGGACAGCCCTGGGAGCAACACCTCGGGGTGGCTTGGCTCCTGGAAGGCAGAGTCTAATTCCACACCCAGGATGCCCAGTGGACATGGTCTTTTCCTGACTGTGGCTGGACCTTGTCTCAGAGGGGAGAAACACACAAGCTAGAGCAACACCTTTCTCAGATGGAGCTGCCGGCAGCTGATTCAGCTGGAGTGTAATTTATGCTAATACAGCCCTGGATTTCAAAGTGACTTTTTCTTATCACGCTAAAACTCTTTAATTTGGATGTATATTTCTAAGTCCAGAATGGGTGGGGAAATTCTCAGTCAAAGCTAGGGATACAATTTGGTCCTAAGGACCAAAGGACCTTTCCCCAAGGAAAGGGGAAAAATTACATTCTGAAGGGTTGGAGGAGGATGAGGAAGAACTTGTGTATGGCTTTTAAACAATCATCTGTGACACAGTGTTTGATTTCACACGCCATTTCCCCCTAGAGAAGTTTGTCATAATTTAAGCGTGGCAGCATCCTTTGAGGACATAACTGCTGGATGTGGATTCGACTGGTTTCCTTTACCCTGCGAAGGGCACAGGGTGCACCAGCCTGGGTCAGAAGCTCCTGTTCTGGCTCAGTTTGTGCTGCTGCCTGGGTGTGTGACATTGTTCAGGTTACTTACTACATGACTTGGTTTCCTCAAGTATTAAACTGCACTAATTGTGACAGTATTGGATGGTCCCTTACAAACCCTTTTGTATTAGGTTTTCCTAAGCCTATGACTTCCACATTTATTTTTTAATGTGATCCATACTAAATACATTTTATATTGTGACCTAGTAATACAACTGTAGGTTTATATGTGTTATTTATACATATGCACACATGCATAGTAAAAGATGTCAAAAATATACACTTGCGTACACGTTTTATGAAACAGTATCCGTGCTTGTTAGCCCAGATGCATTCCTTTTTTTATGTTTTGCCATTAAGAGGAACTGGTCACTTGTCACTAATCTGACTTATGACCGGCATTTTGACAGTCACTCTGGGATGTGTGGACCTGCCTGGCGAGGAGGGGGCTTGCATGAGGACGGGCCAGCGCAAGGTTGGGTTAGCAGCAGGAGAACAGAAGCGCACACAGGAGGCTGTGCTGCGTGTGGTGGGATCATGACAGACTGAATAACCAGCCGCCCCTGCTGCTCCTCCTTTGGACCTACCTGCTTTCAACTCTGGAGTTAAAGTTTGGTTTTTCACTTGCCCATATGCAAACTTTTTATTGAAACTTCCTTCTACTGTTTCGTTGGCCTTTAACTCACCAACGAAAGCTCAGTTTTTTTATTAGTAGATCATTTCTTTTTTCAAATAACTTTCTGTAGCTTTTCCTAGAATAATTCATCTTTTTTAACCACTTCTATTAAATTTATTTAAAACCACTTCTATTCATACAACAGTTATCTCACATTTTTCCTTCTGCTTTCAATGCCTATTGTGAGGGAGGGCACTGGAAGGAGACTCCAGTCCTTGGGTCTTCTGCCCTCTCCTCCAGCCTCTCTGCGTCCACTGCCCCCATCTTTGGGTGCCAGTTTTGGTACCGAGGGCCTCACAGGGAATCCCGTCCTCCGTGGTGGCTGCAGTTCTGGTCCCAGGTGTTTCTGCTTGCGATAAGCAACCAAGTCTGGGTTCCCAAGCAGTGCTGCCCTTTGGTCTTAAACCAAACCACAGGTACGAAAGATATTTCCAAGGGTTTGAACATCTAAGGGAACATTTCATTCAGTGGAGAGAAATCTCAAATATCCCTTGGCAAAGGTTATCTTACAAAATAACTCCTTTCAGATAACACTTCTACATAGAAGTTGACTGTGGTATTTTTTTTTCCCAAACAGTACATAACTCATAATCTCTATTAGTATGCAGTGGGTAGCTCGTAACACACTTACCGATGCAAAGATGGCACTTCATACCCATCTGCTGGACCTCTCTTCCTGTTACTCTGCTTGCAGCGAACTTGCAACAGATTCTCCACTTCAACATTGGCCTCACCCAAGAAAGATTTAAGCTATCCCGCTGCTGTGAATCTGAGTCACTGGGGAGGAACGTGGCCACATTTTGCCTTCATGTTCTTGACCTTTACCTTGCAACCCTCTCAACCTTATCAACTCAGCATTTAAAAACTACCACAGTGTTTGTGCTATTGAAAACTTACCCTCACCCATAAAACCTCAGAGCTGCAGAAAAGAGAGAACTCCGCCAAGGGGCCTGTGATGGCTGGGCTCACCTTGCAGCACCAGAACTCCAACTTGCTGCTTGTGCTCCTGCCCCACGCGTGTTACGCCATCCAGGAGCTGTCCCTCTCTCCTTTTCCGGCCGGAGGGACCCTTACAGGATTTACTCCTGTCAGCTTACTTTCCTACATTCAGGTGAGACACCGCACCGTCCCCGGAACTGCTTCAAACGTCCCACGTGGGGATCCCAGACCTTCCGGGGGTGGGGACGTGACGTCTTCATTGAGCATGACAGTGCTGGGCGGCAGCTCTCTGTCCGCCCGGGGCGGTGGCCTTGGATGTCCCCAGCACCCTGCAGACTGCACTGCTTCCTCAGTATGAGCTTTACGATAGCGTTGCACCCAATATACAACCTGGGTATGAACAAAGTAGTCTGAGTTTCTTCCTGGGTTGGAATTATTTTATTTATTAAGCATTGCACTTGAGCCAGTTAGAAGAGCAGAATTTTAAGTTATCTATAAAGCAATATAAAAGTAACCCTCAAAATGGGCTTTAGTCAAATATCACAAAAATTAAATATCATGGTTCCATCATTAGAAAACGCTAAGAATGTGGGCAGAAAAAACATTTCATAATTTCTATCATAATTTTTTCAAAATAGTACACTAGCAATTGATAGCTTTTCATTTTGCTGCATGAAATGGGTCCTTTTAAAAAATGAAGAAATAAAAGCAGTTGACCCCAAGAATGATGCATGTGGGCAGGGGCAGGCAGACACAGCCAGGCTCGCTGGGCAGCTGCAGCTGCAGGCACCCCCAGCCCCCACCATCCCAGCAGCCCGGTGCTAGGGTGGCAGGGCACTGCGGCATGTGGGAAGGCAGACCGCCTTGCTGGGTCCCACTCGCTCCCCAGGCCAAGGACCAGGCAGAAGTTGGCCTTGTGGGGTTCCTGTCACCCTGCCAACCCACAGCCCTCCTGGGACACTGCTCAGGGGAGGCCAGCCAAACCTGGCATGAGAAGTCATCTTCTTCACATCCTCTTCAACATTGGGAGTTAAACTAAAGAAGCCCTTTCTATTTTATGGTGTTGTGTACTAGCTGAGAGACAGGGGATAAAACAACTTAGTTAGCATCACACAAAGGGAAGGAAAGGATTCTTCAAAGTAGTTAATATGGGACTCAACCTCATATCCCTGCCTCTCAGCTCAGCTCACTACTTTTCATTTGCCCGTGGTTTTTAGAAATTTAAATATAACTATGATCCTATCTACTTTGGACTTAATCACTGCCGTCTCAAAGACAGAGCGGCCCAAAGCCACTGCTGTACAAATCCGTAATAATCCATGTACCATTCAACAGCAGCCAGTCCACAGCGCCTGCTTAGACCTGGGCCACATAGCAGAGACCCTGGCAGGAGGGTACCCTCAGAAACAGGCCTTCATGGCCATTCTTAAGGCTAGGACTGGCAAATAATACTTTTCATAAGGTGCCTCGAGCACCACATATATGTACTCAGATGAATATTCACACACGCATGTAGATGTTCAAAACGAGCACAGTCCACTCACAGACAAGCGATCTCTTTTCTGAACCAATGGACAACACGCTACTAAGAACCATTTGCATTTTATTGTCCTTCTTTCCCCCCAGAAAAGTGAAAATCATACTCTTACATAATTTCCTTCAAATGGATAAACTTAGACAGTTTATCAACGCTTCCTTAAATTTTTACACCACACTGAACTCCAACAGATTTTTGTTTTAAGGTAACCCACGTCTTGAGTTCTTCCCTGTGGAGAAGTTACTTTCAAGTCAGTGAAAGTTCTTGGCCCATGATTAAAAGTCTTTGCCAATTAGTACTCAACAACTTCAATTCATTTTTTTCTGGTTCAAGATGAGTAGGAGCCTAATAAGGCTGTGATAAAAGGGCAAAAGGCACTGAGAGCCAAAAGCGGATTAATGAGCTCCTCCATTTATTTGTCTTCCTAACAGCTGAACTGTTACAACTATTGACACTCTTCAAAAGGTTCCGCTCTGAACCCTGTCCAGGCACTGCAGGCTCCAATGGGCATCTTCAAATGCAGAGAATGGAGGGGCAAGAGCTTCCCCTGTGTGATGCCAAAACCAACAAAGCCCCATGGATCAGGTAATGAAACTTCAGCTTTTCCCCCTTTGAGATTTATTTACTGGCAGCTGACAAGGGGCAAATTCAGCTCAAATTGTGCAGTCAAGGCCTGTCAAGCTTTTAGAGGCACCCTTGTCTTGAAGCACCTTCATGACTGGCATTTCGCTCAAAAGCCCTCGGCACTGGTCCTTAACAGCTTATGACATCACAAAGGACACTCCAGACAGATGCCTACATGGCATCCTGCAGCATTTTAAAAGAGAATTAGTGGTTTTAATTATGGTCGTAGTATGAAAGGGAACCATGCAAGCTCCGCAGGAGACCTTTGATCAGACCCTTTTGCTAGTACAATGCCACGGAACTGTGAGTATTCCTGGTAAGGGGCCTTTTCTTGCTGAATGACTCACCAGTGATCTTTGAATGCAGACAAGCTTCTAGCCCTCCCTCTTCATTAGTGAGCATTTCTATACAGGGGCCTATATAGTGCCTGGAGTCCAGGAGCCACACAATTGGGGGGAAAGAATCCCTATAGATTTGGGCCTCTACTTAGGAAGTACTGAAGGACTCTGAGTGACTTTATTCATTAAAACAGGTTGCTATTAATTAACTGTCATAATAAATAAAGAACTATTATTTGCATTTCTTACTATGTTCTCTTTAGTAATAGGTATAAAAGATGCTTGTAACAGAAATGAATTTATTGAACAATCCCACCCCCACCCCTACACACACTTTTTTTTCTTTTTTTTTCATTTGGGCAGCAGGAACCTGCTAGTCATTGGGTCTAGATTTGTGAGTCCAAAGAGAAGTAAAACATAAATATAAAATTAATTAAGTAAATATGAAATGCTTTTTACTTGCCAATTTGTGTACCAAATTAGTTTTTCTTTTTAGTGAATGTAGCGCTCTCTCTAAAATAACACGTGAGAGAAAAATTTGCCTCTAAGACAAACCTTTTCACAGTAATACCCACTTGGTGTGTACCTTGCAGTGTGATGTGTGGAACAATGACAGTTCTTTTTTTCAAAAAAGAATTCTAAATTTGAATCAAACATGATTCACTCTTAAAAAAAAAAAAAAAAGCTATTTCACTTCCAAGAAACAAAATCTCTTTGGCATGAAAATTTTAAGAATTTCACCCATAAAACATATCAAAAGCATGGTCCTTAAAGATTCATGGTCACTATTTTACGTAGATGAAAATAACTCATTCTCTTCTAAAGGGTAATCCAGCACAGTCATTTGGTGAAAGACTGTACTGGGAGGTAGGAAGATGATTTTTCTGAAGCTTCTCATGGAAATGCTAATTTGGTAGCAAAGGGTAAACAGAATTTTGCATAAATACTACGTCTTGGTTACTCAACATTGATTAGTAGCACTGCTGTACCAGGTTATTTGTATCTGGGCAATAACTTAGTTTGCAGTTTCTTTTCTTGGAGGAAAAACTTTTGGACTTCAGAATTTTGGAAGCCGAGTGATGCACGGGTTTTTCACATTTTGCTGTCTCTGGCATTTTTCATATTTCTCAGACTACGCAGTTTTTTCCTTAGGTCCTTGAGAGCAGCTAATATATCAGCGAGCTGTGGATCATTCTGAGCTTTTTGAGTGTAGAGATGAAAATGTCTGATGGTCTCAGACAACAGGACCTCGGCATCCGCGGCCCCCTCCTGGAAGCGCAGCATCCGCTCGCAAGCAATGGCGTAGTTTTTGTGCCAGTTCACTGGGTGTTCTTTTCGCAAATACACGATCTCCTTATAAAGCTGGAAAACAGCAAAAATGTTGGTATTCCACTGTTATCCTTTGATTTAACCCCCAAAACAAAACAAAACAAGAGAGGAAGTGATAGCATAAGAAAAAAATTCCAAGCAGCCTACAGTAAAAATCTGATCGTTGCTAGGCCATGCAGAAAATGCAGGGTGTTACTGTAATTATTACAGTAGCAGGAGGCAAATACGCTTCATCTAAAACTGCTCCTGGGGTTTTTGGGGGCTGCAGGAGGAACCTGACACACACTGTCAGGACAAAATGCTCTTCCTCCAGAAAGATGTTCTGGGAAAGGGATTTAGTTCTGACTCGTAGAAAGCTATTTACTCAACAGGCAAAGAGGCTGAAACTCTAAATTTAGCTGCTAGAGGAAAAAAAATAGCTTCCTTTAGAAGACCGTGTGGCAAAAGAACTGGAAGGAATTGAAATTTTGTCCCATATTATTTACACGAATTTCTCTCAGCGTTAAAGACAACAGTAGTGACAACAGAAGAATCCCAACAACCCCATCCTGAAGAAGGCTGGAAAAAACAACATAAGAAGCACCAAATATTCTCCATCTGCACCACAGCCTGTAATTGGCAATTTTAAGAGTTAAAACTTTGCCATAAAAACTCGGAATTTTGATTTTCCCACATCTGACAATTGGGTACATTTAATTTTCAACACTGAGGAAAGGAAGCTCGTGGAAATTTAATGCATGAACAAAAAGCAAAATGAAGCATTATGCTTCTTTGGGAGTTTCACCATCTTCCTGGGGACTGTTAAGTCAGAGCTGGATTCCCAGGAATATTCCAGCAGCTTCTGAACACAGCATGGTAGTGATACCATGTACGGAACACAGGCTTCTGAGGTAGAACTGTGGTCCCAACATCATGAAGTTGAAAGGGACCAACTACAACATCTGCTTCCCCAACTTGCCCTGTTCCAGAACAGACAGATGCACGCTGATGTTAAAAGCGTCTCCATCCAAAAGTCTACAATCCACACTGAGCTAGCACTTCCATACTTGGTAGGCCTTTGCCTTCAAGTTGCCTTTTAAAGCACTTTCTCCTGCCAAGTTTTTACAAAATGTGAAAACATTGCCATATCCTCTGTCAGGTAAAGTGTCTCTCCCAGCCCTGCTAGGCTGTCTTCTCTCCACATCCCCAGCTTCCTCCTGCGTTGTGTGCGGTGCACGGCAGGTGCCAACATGAGGCAGGCATGCAGGAACTGTTAGGTTTTCAAAAGCCTAGTAGGGGCAGCGCTTCCTGGAGAATTTGTTTCCCCAAGTGCTCAAGAGAAGCAGAGGCTCATTGGGACCCACTATAGTCTTCAGGCATCAGCCACCACCCTGCCCTTTCTGGAACATTCTGTGGCTCAGGCAGCATTGGCTAATTCCAATTCTGGAGACCTGGCAGGCCACCTGTGCTGCGTCGTGAGTAGCAGCATGTCTTGTCGTGTGGAGCTGCATCTCCTCTGTGTTATGGGGATACTGGTCTTAGTGGGCTGTACTCCATCCCCTGGGGACACTGTCACCTGACCCCACGTTTCCCCAGTCACTGGCTGTCCCTTGCTTCCCAACTGCCTCCAAATCACCTAACTTAATGTCTTGTATAACCTATGAAGTGGGACAATAGGACAAATGCCCTTAACACCTAGTGTGAATGTTCTTGAAGAACCAGCCCCGGGACGGGTCTGTGTAAGTGGCCTCACTCATCTTGTGAATGCTGCCACACATCTGGAGACGCAGGCGGCAGGGAGGTGCGGAAAGCCCGTGCTCACCGAAGAGGGCAAAGCTCGCGGCCCACAGGGATCACAGAGCCGCAGGCAGCTTCAGCACAGCCTAACGAGCGGCACGGAAGACCGCACTGACCTCACTGACAAGAACGGGAAACACTGGTGAGTCCCAAATAAAGTCTGCAGGGCACTGGAGGTGAAGAGGCAATGGGACACGACCAGGATGTGAGAGCTAGTGTTTTCAAGTTTAACACTCATTTTTCTTAAAAAAAATCAAGGCCTCGTAGGTTGAATGATTCACAGTTGACAGCACATTGTGGAGTGGCCGAGAACCTGGGCCACCACCTGCCAGGCCCCAGGCACGCAGGTGCTGAGGACCCCTCTGCCCAGGGGGACGCGCCTGTGGCTTCCTCCGGATGGATGCCCGCCTGCCCGCCCCCTCTGGCTTCCTGGCTCTGCCATCTGTCTGGCGAGCTCATCCTGGTCTTTCAGCCGACAGCCCAGGGACACCCAGCCCAGCTGGCTCACCCAGGTCTGCCCCCACTGCCCCTTCGCACTCTGAGGCCTGCATGTCCCCAAGGACCTGGCCTCTGTCTCCCTTCCTAGTGTGCTACCTTTTTTGGTGGCAGGAACAAAGCCTCTTGCCTCCAACACAGTATGTGCTACAGAGCAGGGACTCAGTAAGTGCTCTGCCAGTGGAGAACAAATGCGTAACGGCAAGGATCTGAGTTCAGGAGAATTGGTCATACTGACTGGACATCATGCTTTCTGACCTAGCTCCAAGTGACGTCCAGAAGCCGCACAGCAGTCCGGAGAGTGCAGAGGTTCCTGCTGTCCATACACTCCGCCCTGGCCTCTGTGTCTGTGCGCCTTGCCGGGGTGTCTGCTTCCTGCACAGCAGACTCCAGGGCTGTGTGCAGAAGCTGAACGGCCCAGGGCTCCGGGTCCCGGAGGAGCAGCACTGCATGAGCCTCTCCATGCACCCAGCTCCGGTGGAGAGGGTGGATGTGCGGAAGGGCCTCAGTGTGGTGTGTGCTTGGAGGATTTGTTCACTCCGGGTGGCCTGGAGTTAGAAGACAACATCCCTCTACGACGTCTTTACCCACGAAATCTCAGCTGGCCGCGGCCCTCTCATTTCAAGCACAGCCGGGGTCTGGGCTTCTGCACAGAGGGTAACCTGCCAGAACTTCCTATTTTTTTAATGTAGCCACTCAATTAGTTTACGCTGCTGTAAGGAATGATCACAAAAACAGTGGCTTCAAGCAACACACGTTTATTACCCTATACCTCCGATGGGTAAGTCCGCAGCTGGGCTCTCCGACCACGTGAGCTCACTTGTGTTGTATTCAGCACACCAATTAAATCAGCAGAGCTGTGTCCTTTGGGCACCTCGAAGGAGGCTACTTCCTTACCTGGTGCAGCTTCCGGACGACCTGCACGCCTCAGCCCAGCCCCTGCCATCACCTCCAGCCCCGCGGTGCGATGTCCCAGACTGCTGCCTCTCTGACTGCTGCTTCTGCACCCCATCTCCGCCACTCTCAGCCCTTTCCCCCTTGTCAAGGCCCCTGGGTTACATGAGGTCCACCTGGGCAATCCAGGACAGTCTCCCACCTCAAGACCCTCATCTGAGTCGCGCCCACAAAGTCCCCTTTGCCCTGTAGGGTTGAGGACACAGACATCCTGCAGGGGGCGGTCATTCTGTTTACTGCCGCCATTTACTTCAGGCACTGCGACAGTATGGAGTATTTCCTGTTATATATGCTTTACAACGTCCACACTAAGCTGGAAACAACGAATAAAAACTGCCACACACCCTGTCCACCCCCAACACCCCTCTTTATCAAAGAAGGACATACATTGTACGCGTGAGCGTAGAGCTGAGCTTTCACATCTGCAGGCACCGGCACGGTTTCTGCCAGGTTGAAGATGAAGAACGGTGTCTTCATCCTGGGGAGGGAGCGGGCTCGCATGAAAGTTGCATCATCCATTTCACACTCAGTTGCTCCAGGCTTTCCACTGAGAGGTGTGGACGAAACCCTTCGTTGTATGACTTTTCATTCTCTCATATTCTTAGACATTTATTCTGAATCACCGGCAACCCGCTGTTCACCAAAGACACTGCATACTTACTACCAAATCTGTCAGGGGAAAGTCTACACACACCACGGCGTGACCGCGCTGGCCTCTCCGGAGCGGGCGGCAGGGGACGAGCTGTGGCTGCCCACGGCAGCCCCTCTGCCTGCGACCAGTCCTGTAACAAGGCTGGGCGCTGAGCTCATCCGAGTTGTATTCAGTACACCAATTAAATCAATGCCTGCCCCAACAGTGACCTGCACGCTCGCTGCTTTTATGTGATGTCAGCTCTCTCTCCTACAGTGAGTCGTGGCAAAGCGCGGGATAAACACACAGCCTATCTCTGATCAGTCTCCAGTGTTTCTCCCTGTAGCTGGACTGGTAAGCAGAAATGCACCACTGCTGACTTTTTAATAAACACTGCGGCACAACTATTCTGTACTTATTTTTGTAACATTATAGTGGAGCTGTATTTCTTGACAATTTCTGATGAGCCTTTGAAACTTACAGAGGCCCTTTTTACTGCAACTGGGTTCCCAGTGCACTCACTGGCACAGACTGGGCATCGGCGTGTTTTTGTAGACAGGGGCACTCTGTATGTAAAAGGCACCACGCCTGTACTACTTAGAACCTCTACATTCATGTTCAGGCAAAGGTCTGCTAGTGAAAGTCACTCGATTACTTAAAAACAGTAACAATGGTCCAAAGGACGCAAAGGGCATCATGACGGAGCAGTCCATGCAGGACAGTGCCAGCTTTCTCTGCCAGGAAAGCCCAGCATCTGTGCACTAACAGTGAGGCCTCCCCTTTCCAAGCTAGGATGCTCCACGAGGGTGGGAACTGTGTTCTCCTGACATGCACAGCTCTGACGCACAGTGCGCTGCCCAGTCTCCAGGAAGTATTAGGTGCCAGCTGAACAACTGCCGGCACAGTATAACCAAGGCAGGGCTGGCACGACTGGCTTCCCCTCAGCTTTACTTGCACGCAGTAGTATAATTGACACAGGAAGCCCAGGAGTTCAGAGTGTTCCACGTCAGGACGCGGGCTTGGACTTAGGCTCCCAGAGCAAGCAGAGTTGGCCCGACTCTCTCCACTCCAGTTTGCCCTTTTTAAACAATGAGGAGGTCAGTAACCTCACTGGGGGTCATGAGGACAAAACGAGACTATTCACATGAAATACCTCAAAGAAAATAGCTGCTAGTGTTGTTTTTAGTGCTCTTGAAATGAAAAGTGCCATCGGCTGCTTCTCTGCTGTGTTTCAAAGAGACTGAAAGACGTGAATGCAAAATAGTCACCTTGCTTGCCACATCTCTTCATTGGCCACAGACTCCCAAGAAGATGGATCAAACCTGCAGTTGCAAGAGAGACAGTATCTTCCATCAGCCATTTATCACGATGACGTGAAACAAATTTACAATTTTACCAGACCACTGAAGCAGGCTGGGCCTCAAAGAACCATGGCCAGCAACCAAACTGAAAACCAGTTCAACTGTAAGGAATCTGGGATTCTGGAAAATGTGCTCCTGATCTGTACGGTGAACTTGGGGCCTCAAAGGAGCAAACGTGGGACTAGGGGGAGAGGCTGGGCGCTCAGGTGTCGCTGTCTCATCAGTTGTTAGACGGTGACAGGTGGTGGAAGTGAGGTGCAGGCCACCCTTGGGACCCAGCGAAGAGCCAGAGGATGAGCTGTAGGGGGGATACTCAGCTCTGACGCACCTCTGCGGGAGCCACAATGCTGCAGGAAGAATGGTCTGCTGATTTTTCTTAGATAACATTTTCCTCAGTGTTTGATAGAGGGCGATGGTGAGTGACACTGTACCTGTGTCCTATGCATCAGCCCATCAAAGATGATGTTATTTTCTACTCCTCCTTCTGCAGGCCACAGAGCACTTTGCTGCAGGCCTCATTACCTGGGTCTCGCTGCTATACACAAAGAGGTCTGTCTGCCCGTGTTGACTCTAAAACACCTACATAGCATCTGTTCAGATGGTCTCTCCTCTTGTTCTGATGTTATAGGCACTAGGTCGTGCCCATGGCTCATGGGCCCCAGCGGCATGCAGTGCCCTCTCTATCAGCGTAAAGCCAAGTGGGTGAGTTGTTTTTTCTAAACTAAAACCTCAGTATTCAGGTTTAATTGCAGTGCTGGCACTTTGCGATAAATAAGTGGGTTTTGGGCTGCAGTTTGGGCACTTGGTCTCTAAAAGGTTCACCATTACTGCAATAGGTTATATAATCTTTAAACACAGTAGTTCATAATTTAACAAACAGATAATGGGGAATTTCTTTAGATAGTGATTTATTTTCCATGTGGGAAAGAGTAGAAATGCTTAAAGGTAGACCAGTACTGTCCTCCAAAACATTAGCAGGTTGAAAACCAACAACTGTGAAAAAATGTACCCAAATTCAATCTTTCCTACAGAAAAATAATGTGCAGTCTTTTTCTTTTGGTAGTGCTGGGAATTGAACCTACGGCCTCCTGCATGCAAGGCAAGTAGGCAAATAGACCATAGCTGAGCTACACGCTCTGCTCATGTCTACTGTTCTTAAAGAAAGCATGCAGCAAGTTCATGCGTGTGGACACTCAGTCATCCGGGGCCTCTTAAACCTCAGCCACAGGTAATGAGTCCCTTCTAGTTTTAGAGGAATAAGGTGAGGGGGAGCAGGGGACAACACCACTTCGAAAGGTCTGGACGCAGGTGTGGTGCTAGCGACTACTGCGGAATGCACTCAACTCTGCCTCTCTGTCCTCTGACATTCTGTCAACAGGAGAAGAGAGACCCATTGTCTCTCTGTATTTGTTTTGTGATTCTTTGTAGGAAGCAAATCATTTTAATAATAAACAAGCATGCAAAAAGCATTAAAAGGCATCTCAAGATGTAGTATTGTTTTAAGCAAAACTGCTATCTTATGCTTAAAAATGCAGCCTATGTTCCTACCTTCCATATTCTTCAGTCCAGTTATACATATTCCTTGTGAGTTTAACCCATTCCTCAGGGTTGAATATAATCTCCGAAGAAACTAGTTTGTCACAAGACCCCCATGGCCACAGTGAATACTTCTTTTTCCAGGTTGGGTCACCTTCATGAATTCCTATGCAAACAAATGTGTCTTTCCTGAAGATACAAATATATGTATATATATAGTTTAACGTAAAATTTCACACATTTAATATAATTCATGAAAAGTCACTTTTGACTCCTTAAACTTTGGTTACCAGTAAGCCATTTGGGAACATGTTGACTTATTTAAATCTTCACCAAATGTGTTGTTTGAAGTTTATCTTTGTATAGAATGTTCTCTTTAGGGATTGAAGAGAAGCACATAGACATACGTGAAAACATCTTTCTGCCTGTAACTTTACAACAAATACTTGGAGACAAGCACTGTCACTAGGAAAACTGCTGTAGTATTATCTTTCATGTAAACAAATGTTTTCTCTGATGCTTCTTCATTTCACAAGCAGAAACACTGTAATTCTTTCTTTGGTTTTGTTTCATTTGTTTATTTTTTGCTTTGTTTTGTTTTTGAGACAGGGTCTCCCTATGTAGCCCAGGATGGCCTTGAACTCAGGGCAACCCTCCTGATTCAGCCTCCTGAGTGCTGGGATGACAGGCATGCATTACTTAGCTGTAATTCTTTTTTTATATCCTTATTTAGAAGTAGTCTTTCTTTCCTTAAATTCCTGTCACCTTTTGCTACTTTTAAGAATGTCTTTTGTCATTATTGTACTGTACTTAATTATTTGCATTTGCCCTAAGGAGGGCCCTCTGTATCCTTGAATTAACTTTGAATCTCGCATAGCATGATGCATACCTAACACAGTAAATACGTGCTGGATAAAATTAATTAGATTAGAATAACTGCAAAAATTAGTAATAGATGTGGTTAAAATAATCCTGATTTGGGAAAAAGAATAACTGAGTAGCTGTCTTCCAATTTGTAATTTTTGTCTTACTTTTTACTATGGCAAAAGGGGATATAACGGGAAATTGATTAAAAGTAAAACACATTGTGAAGCTTGAAAGAAGGTAGCTTGGATTTTAGATTTTTTTCCCCATCATTCATGGCCTCTAGGGTTTTGAGAAAATCACTTAACTACCTAGTTTCCTCATCTGTGACATAAGTCTGGTAACTATTTTTCAGATCAAGTGAGATGCTGGTGTACAGTAGGGTGCAGAAACATGTCAAGTTCTGGTTCTGGGAGACATGGAGGAGCCTTTTGTGTTCAGCTACTGCTCCGAGATGGGATCTTAGAAGAAGCTCCGGGAAGGAAAGGAAATGGTAGAAAGGAGACTGGGAATAGGGCTGACATTAAAAGTTCTATCAAACTAGCAGTGAGTTATCATTTGTCTCCTCCATTATTGCCTGTCCTGTTCTCAAAAGGACCAGAAACCTAGAAGCACATATCAGATGGGGATGAAAGAAATCTCCAAGAAAAAAAGTTCATTTGTTTTCTGGCCTATGGAACAAGAACATGAACTCCTAAGGTTTGGAGAGGGCGGAGGAAATATCCTGGATCTTTTCTCCTTTTCTCCTCCCAGGCTCCAGGCAACACCATGGTGACACTGGCTTTAACCATGAAACTCTGGGGAAGGAGAAGCCTTCTCTCTAACCAGAAGAGCTGTGGCTCCAAGACAGGAGGCAAATCCCCATTGCCTTCTGTCCCTGGCACCCCACAACCTGATCTCAGATAGAGACAAAGCCTCAGGAAACTCATGGCAGAAGATGGAAATTAAAACCCCAGAGAACTAGGAAGGGAGGCATCAGGAAGCTGGAAAGTACTAGGGGGACCAGAAAGGAGCACCATAAAGAGCAATCCCAGCATGTGTGGACTCTGAGTTAGGATTTCTGGCTTGCACGGATCTGACCGTCAACAGAGTTGGCAAAATGAACCACAGGGAAAACTACCAGCCAAGCCTCCGACTAGACACTTGGTAGCACACAGAAGGCATCGATCCAAATGTCACTACTGTTTTAAAAACAGAACTGGCAGTGGAGCCAGAATTCACAGAAGGTAGACCAGAACTTGCAGCCTGAGATGAACCTGCCTGGTGCTCTGCTAAACAAAAGCGAACAGACAAATGACATCTTCTTGGAATGTAACTGAGGCATACATATGCACAAGCACAGGGTAAAATCTAAAATTACTCAGGAAAACATTTTAATTCACAAGTGAAAAGTCAATAACATTTCAAGATGACAGAATTGCCAAAGACTAGAGATTTAGTGAGAGGATAGAGAACCTTAACAAAGAAATAGAGGGTATAATAAGGAACCAGATGGAAATTATAAACCTAAAAAATACAATGACAAATTAAAAGTTCCTTGGCTGCACTTTCTATAAATTTGGAGACAGAGTATGTCAAGGATGACAAATTATACTATTTCTTTTTTTCTCAAACAAAAAGAGAAAAAGATTGACCAAAAATTCCATTTTCAGGTACCCGTGGGACAATACATTTCTGTTATCAGTCTCAGAGGAAAAGAAAAAAATATGAAACAGAAAAAAATATTTAAAGTAATGCTTGAAAAGCTTATATTTGTGAAAGACCTAATTAACAGAGTCAACAAACCCTACAAACTCCAAACACTTAAACTCATGTCCATGTACCATATAATCAAACCATTGAAAACTAAAACAAAAAGTCTTAAAAGAAGTAAAGAAAACACAGTTTAACCAGGAGAACAATAATTTAAATGTCGATTTCTCCTCATAAACACACAAATCAGAAGCTATAAAATAATATTATCAACTCAGAGCTCTATGCCTATCAACTATCCAAAAAAAAGAGAAATTAAAATAAAAACATTTTTGGATGACAGATAATTAAAAGGATCCGCTCTAAGAAGGAAAGGAAATGAATGACACATGAGAGGAGACCTAGAATAACAGGACTGAGAGAAGAACAATACTCTATAAGCCAAAATGTTTATCAGCATACTAAAACTGCAGAAGTCTAGAAACAACAAAAATTTCTTAGGAAAAGCGTATTTGTTAAATTATCATTTACTGTGGAAATACTATACAGCAAAAATGATAGCACTGAAGACATTTAATTAATTACATAGGAGACACGTGATGTTAGCCGAAGAAGTGGAACAGAAAATGAGGCACTGTCCTATGTAAAATATGCTATGTATGTGACTTTGTCTATGTGTAAGTAAACAGTTTACGTGAAAACTGAACGGAATCCAAAATAAGTTTATCAGCATGTTAACAGTTGTTGTCCCTGAAATCCAGATGACACCAGTTGCTTCCCCGTCTCCGGGACTGCCTAACGCTTCCCCACGGGCGTGCAGTATTTTCTATAACACTGTTCCTGGCATCTACTGGAATCCTCATATTTATTAACTGAATGCTCAGTGGATGCCCCCAGGCAGAATTATTGGCTGCTTCATCCGTGATCCCAGGAATTCCTCCTCCACTCAGGAAATAACCTATGAGGAGACACACACTGAGCATTCAATCCCACGCCACAAAGCCAGCGCAGAGCTCGCCGCAGTGCTGTTGGCTGTGGCCACTGGCTTGTAAGTACACAATGAGACTATGGTCGACATGGGTTGGGAACAGTCTCATTTTTATCGCCACAGCCTGATTCACATTAAATTTTGTAGGGCTGAATTAAATAAAATTCACAAAAATGCCACACTGAGACTGTCAGGTTCTGCACGTTTCATTCTGGACTAGAATTCCAGAGTAGAATGAACACGGTCTTTGACCAGTGTATTTACACCCATAGCCCCGTGCTGCCCCACAAGCCACTGTAAATACATGCTCTGCACGCTGGAATTCAGCCTCTACAAGGGCTGAGTTAACTCTGGGAGTTAGAAAGATTTTCTGAAGTCCTCTTCAAAAGAAAGAAGTCATGAAGTAAGTTTTCATCTTTTTCAAGCTCTGGACCATCTTGGACATCTCAATGACAGGAGAAGTGTTCAAAACTAAACCACTGACAGGGCTTTTATTGCTGACCGTAACTATCAGTGATTTTATGTTCTCAAGTATAGAATTCATAATTCTCATAGTTTTTATCTCAGCGAGTGTAAACTGTAGGTGTTTTTCTTATTTATAAAAATGTCTTATCCTTTATAAAACAAAATCCTTAAGCTATTTTTAAACAGTGATTATTCCTGAAAAAAACTTGCTTACACTTAAAAGGGGGCCATGGTGTTGATCAGGGGGAAACTGTAATTGCTTGCAATACACCTGCAATGATTTCGAGTAGGAAGGCACATCTTCAATTTCTCTGAATTGTACTAAGATCTTATTTGCTGTTCTTGCTAATCTGTCTTTATTTTTCCTTTACCCAGAACAATAACATTTATTCCATCCTGGCCTCATTTATGCACAGATATTCAATTTAATTACAAAGATAATCTCACCAGTGACAGGGAAATAGGTGTAGAAAATTGGTCTTTTGGATGAGGCACAGCTGTTACAGAAACAATTTTAGAAAAGCTTAAGATTTTAGAAAAGCTATTATATGAAAAGAATGCTTACTGTTTATTTATTTCAAGAAAACGATAAAGATTAAATGTGACCGCTCCAGTAGGTAACACTCCTTCCACAGGATTCCACCGGTCCCCAGGAAAGTGGACGCCTGGCAAATGCTTTGCCATCTTGGGTAAGTACCACTCGTAAGTCATCATCTGCCAGAAAATACCGTACGATATACTTTCAGCATACTGTACAGAATCAAGGCCAGCAAGTATAAAAAGGTTCTGAATGTGACTATACTTGCTCAGTAATTGAGTACTTTCAAGCACAACAGAAGAGTGTGACCCTGGCCACTCAAAAAAATGACTAAATCTTGGAGTGTAGCATTGTCCCCGAGACACTGGTCCTCAGGTCTGGCACCTCCACTGTCCCCCCAAGGCTGGGCCTCCATTCAAAAGGAGCGGAAGTCTCATCTGCGCAGGCCTCTTCCTCCCACTCCTTCCCTTAACACCCCCCCACCCGCCTGCCCCAGACTCCAGACCTGGGGAACCTGATTCCCCCACTGTGCTCCAAGGGGAGGGAGGGGGCCTGTGTCTGCTCGCCTCTGTGCACAGGAAAGCTCTCAAACTATGTATGCTGAAGCGAAACCTCTGTGGTGGCCAGGCTAGGCCACCTGGCAGGAGTGACACCGTGATACCACCCCCGCTCTTGAGCTCAGTCACATAACAACCTAGGCCTCAAGTTACAAATCCCCTGGCCAAATTAGCTCAATTTATTAGTAGTCCCAAGTTAATTTCATATCTTTACATGTTCTTTTGGTTAAATTATTAGAAGAAAATTGCTTTTCTTAATTCTGTACTTAATATATATTTATTATTTAATTCTAGACTTTTATGTAAAGAATCCCTCTGAATGTAGAAAAGATAATACTTTGAAAGCACTGGTAGAGTTTATGTATCATTTGAGCAACTTATGTTTGCATTCATTAAGGTGTGTGGCAAATTGCTATTTATTTTTTTATTTATTTTGTGGTACCAGGCGTCGAACACAGGGGCACTTGACCAATGAGCTACATACCCAGCTGATTCTGTTTTTTATTTTTGTGAGAGGGCCATACTAAGTTGCCCAGGCTAACCTCAGACTTGTGATTCTGCTGCCTCAGCCTCCTGAATAGCTTGGATTACAGGCATTCTCCACCATGCCCAGTTAGAATTTAATTTTAATCTAAGTGTACCTTGTACAATCCAAGAAATACTTTATTGGATCTTATTATCCAATGTTCTCCGTTTTGGAGAGTACCGATATTACATAGCCTCTGTGTACTAATGACCTTCACGCTCCTCAATTGTCACGAT
Organism: Dolichotis patagonum; assembly: GCA_004027295.1. Taxonomy (NCBI): domain Eukaryota; kingdom Metazoa; phylum Chordata; class Mammalia; order Rodentia; family Caviidae; genus Dolichotis; species Dolichotis patagonum. The sequence continues at coordinate 45,508 of PVJX010003496.1, read as the reverse complement.
AATCTTACTCTGTGAGAATAATTGTGTCAGGTACTGTTTGTTGCCCATTCGACAGCTACTTCCTTGTTTGCTGATGCTGTCCTATTTTGAGCAAGCAATAGTGTGCTCGGGTCTAACCATTTTCTTTGCTAGTGAGTAATGCAGCTGCATATGAGCCCACGCTGTACCTCTCAGTGCAGAGGTGGGGAGGCAGGGCCCCAGAAGAAGTGCCTATTTTAAGGGAGGATGTTTGGAAAGAGCATTCATCTTGCAACTATGAGGGGAGAGTCAGAGGAGCCACCCTGGAATACTGCTATTATTGAGTTGCTTGTATCAGTACCAAAGCCTCTTATTTCCTGACTACTCATTATGTGAAATAAAACCTCCATAATTTAAGTTAGTCTTCCTCAGGCATTCTGCTTTTTTGCATTCTAAAGCCTCCTGCTTTATAATGATAACTTCTATTTCATGCATAAGAGAATAAAAGCTCTGAGAGGAAAAATTACTCATCCCTGTCCTATACCTAGGAAAGGATGGGATGAAGACTGGGATTTAGATCTTATTCTCTGTGAAATACATGCTTCTCAACTATAGGAGCTGCTGCCCCAAGTGGTACATATATATATGTATTTTACACATACACACATATGACACAAATAATACATACAGATTATATACACTTTAAATGCTGTGATGGAACTCAGGGGCCACACATGCTAGGCATATTCTCTACCACTGAGCCGTATCCACATCCTCCCCCACAAGTAGTATTTAAAATCATAGTAAAATACTATGCTATCAACAGGCAAATTGTTTTAGAAGCTAAACTGAAGATCAAATTTGTCAATTTATATACATAATATAAAATATATACAACGTGCAAATTTCCTTACAGAGTATTTGAAAATTTGTTTATAGTTTTCTCCCAAAATTCTAATTATTTTTAATATAACAGTTTATTAAGTATTCTAATTACTGTCCAACTAAACTAATCATATTATCCTTTCAAGATTAAGAATTTCTCTTTTCCTGATGATGCCTTTAAACACAAATTATATTTGGTCCCTTTTAGGAATTTATGGTCTAAATAATAAATCTTATGTTTAAATATAATTTTTCAGTTGCAAAAAATTCTTACTACCCATCAAAATTTCTACAAGTTCCCTCCTAATGTATTTTTGTCATAGGAGCAGCAAAGATTATACAAAAATTCTATGGCAGAGTTTTGGTTAATAATTTTTATGTTGAGAAATTATTTGAGATGTTTACTTTCCCACAGTATAATTCATATTCAACTTAGGGTTAGGGTTAGGATTAGTGTTCTACTCTTGAGCTATATCCTTCGCTCTTTTGAAAGTTTTTATTTTGAGAAAAGAATCTGCCAAGTTGCCCGGGCTGGCCTCAAACTTGTGATCCTCCCACCTCATCCTTCCAATAGCTGGGGTTATAGGCAGGCAAGACAAAGCCAATAAACCGCGGTAATTCTTAAACAAGTTAGTTTCAATGATAAAGAAACAATGCACATGACCTGTATTACTAGTTAAACAAAAGAATGTGGTATGTAACCTAAGAGTGATTATGAACGATGCACTCATTCATTATAAAAGACTGTTTTCTATATATTATGTATCATACATTATATGTGCTTACTTCCTGGTCCACCAAGGAAATATCTGGCCGTAAGCCTTCGCAGTAGTGCATGTAACGGAGAGCATTCCCTGGCAAGTCGCCTCTGAGTAAGATGATTGCATCCTGGGGCATAGAGTCTAGAAGGTTCTTTGCAAATGTACTGATCACATTGTTGGTCCTTTGGTCACAAATACTAAGTAGAAAGATAATAAAAGTTAAAGTTGCAGCAACAAATAGCTGTGTTTTAAGAATACTGCCATTCCTTTCAAATCACACAATCTACATTTAGTGTTTCAATATATTTAGTATTTCAATACCCTCAGGGCATGTAAATTAGGAACTACTGCTCTGCATCTATTATCTGATAAAAAAGAGAAATACCTAACTCTACAATTAAAAAACCCAGTCTGCTCTTTTACTTCTAGAATTTATAACCATCTTCATAAAAAGGGGAACAGTCAGTGTCCAAGAATAACCATTCCCCCAAAGTAATCCAGTTGCATCCAACAAAGCTAAGGTTTACAACTATGTGGAATTAAGGTAGTTTCCTGTTAATTCTGTTTACACCAAGGGAACTTTCAAAAATGCAAAACAAAACCTGTTAGTTTCATAAGTAAACATGGATGGTGGTTGTGCAGACCTCAGCATGCTGAGGGGGACCCTCCCCACTGCTTCCTTGCACCCCGAGCTCCCTGCATCCTCTCTCCTCCAGGTCAGAATGAGGAAAAGTAGGAGAGTATTTTGACCACCTCCCTCCAGGTGCTGTTTGCCATTGCTGACAACGGTGGCCGTGGAAAGACTTCAAGAATGAAGCAGACCTTCTAACTTCAAAGAAAAAGTGCATGAATTCTGAGAACTTAGTATGAAAAGAGAAAAATCACCCAAAAATGGGGGAAGAAATGTCCCTCCTGTTGTTATCAGGTGCGTTACACTTGATGAGCTGAGAAGCACGGCCTAAATCACTAGGTTGGCCTAAATAGCAAGTAACAAATAGACTTCTAGGAATGCGTCATTGCCCTGCCTTTGCAGTTGATGGGAGGGTGGCTGTTTCCCATCGTTGCCCCCCACCTCGCCGCCCCGCAAAGGAGCCAGCGAAGCTGTCCCTTCGGGGCACACAAAGACCGCGGAGGAAGCTGAGCTGCCCAGACTGCGCACGCTTTGGGAGCAAGACTGGGCGGAGTGAGTGCGGCCCAGGAGCCCGGAGGAGGGCAGCCTCCTCCCACAGACACTGGCTCAGGAGCCCTCAGACGCCGACAAGGGACCCGGGCTCAGACGTAAGCTGCAAGAGGAAGTTTATTCTAAAACCAGTTCAGTCCAGTCTCACTATAACAAAACACCAAAGGACTTTCTCCTCAGTAACATGTGTCAGTCTGTTAGAAATAAAAGGTCATCTAAGACTTAGACATCTTTTCTGTCACACTGAGATTTCACTGTGATCACTAAAGGATTTAAAAATACATATATATACACACAATGTGAAGTTAAGAAACTTTTGGAACTTAATTTAAAAATAGTCTCTACTACAACGTTAACTGGGAAAGGGCCCAATTTTACTCAAAGATGAACTGTATGGAGCATTTACTGCATATAAAAAGCTCCAAGTCTCTTTACTCTTTACACATACTCCGAATCCTGCACAGCATCTCCAGGGCTCCTCTGAAGAGAGCACCCTATCTGTGTGTCCGCACGGAACCCTCCTGCACTGGCCGGAGGACTAACCTCTCCCAGACGTCAAAGCCCTCCGCTCTCAGACTAAGGTGTCTCCCGCAAGTCTTGGAAACCAACGCAAGTCAAAAAGGAAACCAAGTCCCACAGTGTAGGTCTGCACAGGCCTCGGGCTTGGGCGCTGTGTTACATAAAAGTAACCCTGGGTTACCTGTAATTCGAATACAACTGGTAAGCCACAAACAGAGTTGCCGACAGCCATTCCAGGCGCTGAAGCCCGCCCACGTTCAGCGCTCGCTGAGTCTCAGCCGAGAGAGCGGCCAGGCCCAGGCCAGCGAGGACGGCCACCACCGCGTTGCTCTGCATCCAGAACCGTTCCACCTGCAGGAGACACACAGGCCATGTGTCCGGCTGCCATGGGGTTCTCACCTACGCAGACCACACGCTGCCTACACCTAGGGCTCCGCCTGCTCTCACTCGGACCCCGCTGACTGACTTCCCAAACCCAACCCCCTACAGACTGCTTCACTTCTCAGTGTACAAGAAAAGTGTGACATGGACCTTCTTTTTCTTTTTAATTTAATGCTGTATTTTTGGTGGTGCTGAGGGTGGAACCCAGGGCCTTGTGCATGTTAGACAAACATTCTGCCACCGAGTTCCATCCTGAGCCACCATCTCTTTTTTGGATGTAAACATTCACTTCAATATGGTCACTGTCCATCTTGGGTTCAGAAATAGGGCAGAAGAGGCAGAAAAATGCCCTGACCCACCTCCGGGTTTCCCTCTTAAGAGTCTAGGGCCCTCCTTTCCTTCTTCCTGTGGGATGCAGGGCCTGATCTGAGAGCTAGCGGGGAGCTGGGATTGAACCTGCTAGCCTGCTCCTCTCCCCCAACCTCCAGCCACCCCTACTCTTGGAAGTGAATGGCCCCAGGGAGCATCTGTCCAGGGGCAGAATCTGTCCTTGTGGCACCAGTGAGGGGGGTGAGAGGGCTAGGCCTGTCCTGCACAGCCCACGGGTGACGATGGCTGGATCTGCTCACCCTGCCAGCAGCATGAGGAGGGCGTGTCCCTTACACACAGATGCAGCCACATTCTGCGGTGTCAGGATGACCCTCAATAAAGTGGCTCACCCCACTTACACTGGTAGATACATCTCTAACCTCAGAGATGGCTGCTGGGAAAACAGCTTTTTAGCACATTTCTAGGACTGTGAGCTAAAGAGTGAAGGAATGTGTTGTTAAGTGCCTGAGTCATATCCCTCAGTTCTTTGGCTAAATTCTGAAAACTTTCCAGGTGAAATGCAATTGTACAAACATCTGCAAGTAAATATACACACACAAAATGACCACGTGTCTGAGATCTGTTTCTCTATTTCACTTCAGTGTTAGCTAAATGTTGGAAGTCCTCTCTAAACATGGGCTTACTCTTAACTGGTCAATAATTTAACTTCTGATTTCTAAATTTTATACATATATATGACTTTATTCCTGAAATCATTTGTTCTGCTACAAGATTCATGAAAGACAAATTTGTACAATCTTCACAAACTTTCTGGTTAAAGGATATATCTAAGTATAACTTACCACACCCATGAAAAGTGGCTTTGAAATATCTAAATTTGCCCTCCAAGCAAAGAACAATGAGTAAATGTAAAACATTCCAGTAAAAAGCCAAACTAATGATGAATTCTGTCTGTCCCTACAAAAAAAAGACAAGTATGTGCAAAGTTATCTATACACATAAACGTCAATAACAATACTACATAGCTTTATACTATAGCAAAAGTATTTTCATTTCCAAAACTTAACATTTTTAAGAAGAAAAATGTCATTTTTTAAAATCTAAGTGGGAACAGACAACCAAAATCTACTAATAAACTTGAATTGTATATTGTAGGCAACTTAATGTGGAACTATGAAGCAAAGCTATTCACAGACAAAATACAAACTATTAATCTTGTTAAATTTCGGAAGTAATCAAACATAAAACAAAAGCATTATTTTCATGCTTGAAATAATGATTTAAAAGTGACATTTCAATGTTGGTGAGAATTTAGGGTAAGAATATTTAGTATAATCCTCAAGAAAAATTAATTAAATATCTCTATGAATAGTCTTGATAATATTCATAATTATTTACTCAGTCATTTGAAATTCAGGTATAAATCTTTAAGCAGTAAATAGAAATATGAAAAATATCAGTGCACAAAAATGCTCTAGGACTATTAACATTTATAACTGGAAAAAGCAGAAGCACTCTTAATGCCTCTCAAATAGGAGAACATTTACGTTCACTCTTCTATGGCCACAGGATGAAACACAGATATTTAAATTGCTTTAATTTTTTAGTATGAGAAAACATTAACAACACCATGTTAACTATTAAGCAAATAAAATTTATACATGTATGTACAGGTGTACGTTTACATATAAATACATTCAACAGAGGTGAAAGTATGATGAATAAAAATTAATAAGGACTAAGGCTTTCTTTCCTTATCAGAGGAATTTAAATAGTTATTTGCTCCCTTTGTAAATCAATAATAATAACTAGCTATGGGCAGAGTAAGCAATGAAAACCAAAACTTGAGAATCAAATGACCTGTCTCTTTGCCTAAACTGATCACTTTCTGACACACTGATTTACATCCAGCAGATAAAATGAGCCAGGAAGAAAGCAGAGCATATTTGCCCTCACAGAGGTAGGTTGCAGAGCCACTGATGTGGACCCTAAGGAATATGGCAGCGTTCTACAGTGCTACACGGAAAACATCAGTTCAGTAATGATCAAGGTAAAAACAACGGGAAAAGGAAGCATTTTACTCACTTTCTTGCTGAACATATATTTGCCCAAACCGCAAGGGCTTGAATGTTGAGTGAGAGTTCGGTCCTCATACTTGTTACTTGACAACTGTGAAAAAAACCCCAACTTATTGTTGGTAGCAAACAAGTTTGGCTAATTGCAGATAAAGTATTCTCTGTAAATGTATTTGATTGTCACCATAGAAACAGTTAAAACTTCTCAGATGTTTTCCAGTTGTAATTTTTGATTATCAACATGTGTAATCTGTGATGGGATCAGGATATATAATTCTTTTGTATTTTTAATACTGGTATTCTGAATGGATATTCAGCTTACAATCAGTATTGTAAGCTGTTTCAAAGGGGCTTTTAACTTGTATTCTGACAATAATGTGGACATGTCACTAGTAATTTAGCAATTAAAAATAAAATTAATTAATAGCGTTTTCTGGAGTTAATCATGAAAGGAAAATAAAAAAGACAAAGAGAAGGATTTCCTACCACTCTTTTCTGCAAGCAACCAACCAACCAAGAAGCATTCTTCAAGTGTTACTTAAAATGGCCATTGGTGTAGCAGTCTTTGATTTCTAAAAAAGAAACAATTACATACCATCTCCAGGAACTTTCATCTCCCTACTGGCACTTTTACTGGAGAAAATGTGCTGCCATAATTACGGAAAGCACACAATGTGTATTTTACTAATGGAGACTCATCTACTATGAGAAGTTATCCTAACTCATTTGCAAAAGTACTTGAAAAATTGATTCTAGCATGAGGCTCATTCCTTCAAAAGAAATGAAGTCTCAAAATTAATTCTTAGAGGTCTGTTGCTTAAACATAAGCTCTAAAAGATGGTCACTGCCTAAGGTTAGATTCAATAATTTCCTTGTACTGGATTGCAATTTAGAGACAGCACAGGGAAAGAATTTAATTTGCTTGTCTGGAAGAGAGCAAATGATTTCATTCTATCACTCTGAAGAACTGTTTCCTAAGTTCACTATCAGTTGTCTTTCTCAATACTGCTGTCCACCTGAAGTAATGGAAGAGAGAAATGTGTACTCCGCATGAGCTGGGGCTCTGCCTAGCTCGGTCTACAGATGACCTAGGGAGCAGTTCGGATGGGCGAGGGAATCACTTGGCCTGGTCTTTTTCTAGGTGTGAAACCCAACTGGTATTATTTAATGTGAAGGAGGGCTTTTGAGGTCACCCCCTGAGGTGACTTTTATGTACAAATAACACGTTGGACACGTGGTCTAAGATACTTCTGCGGAGAGGTTGGGGTCCCTGTGGGATTTGCTGAAGTAAATATGGCCCTAACTCTGCACCCTGCCCTGGGCCGGCCTAGGGAAGGTGGGCAGAGAAGAGCACGGGGCAGAGAGGACACAGCAAGTTAAGGAAAACTGAGCTTCTTGCTACTTTCCCCCTCACAGAAAACAGGAGGAGTAAAAAAAACACTGTCAGACATAAAAAGAAACACAAGTCAACTAGGAGAATCATCAAAAGGCTATGTAAGAATAACTGTTGACAGGAAAATATTTCCCAGATATAAAGTGAGAAGCAGTGGGCTAATAAAACAGCATGTATAATACGATCCTTTTTCATTCTCTTTCTCTTTCTTTCTTTCTGGCAGTGTCTCTCTGTATAGCCCAGGCTGGCCTTAAACTCATGCTCCTCCTGCCTCAACCTCCCCTGAGGACTGGGTTACAGGCACGTGCCACCACATCCAGCAGTCATCTCACTTAAAAAAAATCCATGTAGACACACACGCATACACATAAATATTTATGAAAGTTCAGAAGAATACAGAGAAAAATGTCAACGATCTAAGAATAGTGGCTATCTTTGATGCCGGGATTATAGGTCATCTTAATTTTATTTTTGCCTACTTATTTTCTAATTCCAACGATAACAATGTATCTATAGTAATATAATGTAAAGATATCTATCTTTTTGGAGTGAGGAAAGTTGTTTAAAAAGAAAGAAAGAAAAGGTGAATAGAAGTCAGCACACAGGGCAAACTGCGAGAACCTATGAACAGCCTCGCAGGTAAAGTGGAAATAGTCTCTTTATACGTTCCTCAAATAGCCCTAAAAGTTCTAAACTGGTAATTAGCTAGGAGATCACTTTCATGTTATATGAAGTCTATTTTATTCAGGAATTTTAAAGTATTATAATTGATGTGGATATTTTTAAATTGGCACGCATATTTTCAACTTGTCTCAATCTGAGTACACTTTAAGCAACTATTAACCCATTTTTAAAGAACACTACTGGGTAATAGAGATGAAAGCATATTTGCTTAAGCTGCCTCTAATAAGGTTGAAGCTTAAAAATATGTAACTCAAAAAAACAGCTTATGACAAGGACAGCCAAAAAAAGTCGTAAGAAATATTCATACGAAAATTAAGCTCTGAAAAATTAAAAATGTAGTTCCAACCAAAATAACAAGAAAATAAATTTTTTTCAAACTATGAAAATACAATGTTATAAAATTCCCGTAAAATAAAGACAATGCAAAACACCAAACAAAGAATACATTATTTATAAAGCAACAGTATATTGGGTAATTTTGCATCCGATTGGAAGTTGAAATATTTTAGTTCTTTAGGCTCTAGCTAGTCTCCCAGTATTCTTATTCACTATTGTATTTACTGCTCACTGTAAGCTTTATCTTACTGAGAAAAATGCTAGCATATATGACAATACAGTGTTTGCAAACAACTAGTAATTGTAGAGATGAAAACTAATGCTCAGATATACTTTTTCACAAAGAGAATCCAGCAATCCTTAACAGCCATTTAAAAGAACTAATGGAAATTTATTTTAAAATAGTTTCAAATATTTCATACTCACAGCAGTATTTTAGACATACTGGATCCCATTTCAGATTTGGCCTAAACACAAAGGAGAACGCTTATTTGCATAAGCATTAAACTGCAGCTTTGTTACATTATTGCATTTTAATGATCTCCACTTAAAAAGATATAATGCCTAGCTCTCTTTTTTCAAAGTCAACAAAACCTTGTTGGCTTTTTAAAATAAAACTTGGACAACTTTCAGCAATGATAACTAGAAATAACTGGCTAAAAACAGTTCAACTATTCCAGCAGGAATGATCAATGAATTAAGACCGTTTTTTTCTTTAAGACGGGGTCTCGCCAAGTAGTTCAGGCTGGCCTTGAGTTTACTACATAGCCCAGGCTGGCCTTGAACTTACAGTGATCCTCCTCTCTCAGCCTCCTGAGTGCTGAGATTATAGGACTCCCTGGCTATTAACAGACTTTTAATACTTCTGTTATGAGTATGCTTTACACTCTTTTTGGGGCATTCTGATTAGAATTCATTATAACATGGTAGCCCATAATTTCACAATCACGTGTGAATGATACAAAGCTCAAATCTGGATTGGCCAATATAGATAGAATATAAATTTAAAATATCAAACTTTCAAGTGTCAATAATAATCATCCTTTCATTCACCTATTGTTGTGAAATGCCTAATATCTAAGATAAATACAGTATCTAATATCTATGTATTAACTATACATAAGAAATATTTAAAAGATAAAGTTTTTCAAAAATCTAAGATCCATCATTCAGTTAAGAAACAAAACCTCACAATATCACAAAGTATCACAAAGCCGGCACAAGCTTCTCACTCCTTAGTCACCACAGGTGACTGTGACCTTGAACTTGGTGCTCATGATTCCCCTACTTTTTGGAAACAGAGTTTTACTGCTTTTGATTGTATCTTTGAATAAGACTGTCCAGGGTCTGCAGTGTTTAGAATGCTGCATAAACGGCTTCACACACCGTACACTCTTGAGACTCGTGGCAGCACACGGAACGCAGACCGTGAGAGGGAACCCTGGACGTCCTGTCTGTGCCGAAATAGCTGCTGTTTGTCCCCTGCTCATGCACCCTTTACTGTCACTACACTGAGTGTCTCTTCTTACTACACCCCAGGGAACGTGAGGCCTTCTGACTTCCTTTACAGCACACTATTCCCATTTACTGAATTCGTATTTTACCAAGCATTTAGAGGCTGGTCTTCAGTTTTAAAGACTAATTAGTAACATGAACATTGTCCATCAGTTTTTTTAAGGAAATGTTCTGGCAAGGTACTAAAAAATGTTGAGGTTTCTTCCCCTCAGTTCTTCCTCAGGTATGTCCACTCACAGATCAAGCACGCATGCAGGTGCCCAATGCTAACCTGACTGAAACCGTCCCTTTAATGCCTGTCACCCTGAAAAGTATATTAGGGATACACAGCAACATGACTTGGGGCCAAGCGGTTCTGCCTTTTTTCTAAGGTATGTTAAGGGTCACACCCAAGGGACGAGTTTAATAGATAAGTAACCAGATGAAAAACTACTGTCACTGATGAAGACTAGCATCTCAGTCAAGGCTCAGGCCTGAAGTCTTGCCCCTTATTTCCTTAGAAGGGCTCCAAGTCCCGGCTTACCAGGCTGAACGTTCCATATTCTTCCCTGAGAAAGTGTGTCAGGAAGCCTCGCAGTGTGGTCTGGTCGCCCCAGGTCCAGCGGGCCTGGCTGAGGTAGGACGAGATGGGGAGGTAGAGGTAGGGCAACAAGCCAGCCGAGAAGGCCAGGCTCAGCCTCAGCAGGGGTCCCGGGCTCAGCTCCTGCAGCAGGGCACAGAGCGCTGTCACGGTGCTCATCTCAGTCCGCCAGGCCTGCAACCTGTGTGTCTGCTCAAAGCTCATCTCTGTTTACACCAAGTCACCGCTGAATGCAGTGTTAAGCCTCCCATTACTGTGGATTACTAGGAAACTGCACTAGCCTGAACTCTCACCTGGCGGCGGCGATGAGAATGAAGCAAATCTATTAGCTAAGATGCAAGAGTATCGTATTTATCGCCATCTTTTACATTTAAAACCAGCCCACAAAATGCAGCACTGCACAGCTGAGGCAAGCACCTGAGGCTGATTATGCGCTGTTGGGCTGATTTTGATGATGTCCCAAATACTGTTCTCGTACCAGTTCACATCGTCACCGTCATTAGGAGTAAACCCCAAGAATAGGCTTTATTCAATTATATACTGACAGTGTAACTCTCTCCAAAGGGCTCTCTTAGCATTTCACATAAATGTTTGGCATGAATAAAACAAGTTCATATGTAACCTCCCGACTCGCCTTACTGTTTTTTTCCTCCCAAGTTAAATTTAGGATGGAACATTAAAGGAAATGTGTTGTTATACATAACAGTGTTTTCTCCTATATTTTATTTGGGAGAAATGTATTTCTGACCTGTAATTCCTAAAACAAAGGACAACATCAACAAAGTTTCATAAGCCCAAAAGAATGTAAGTAGTGGTACCCCAGAAAGACTGGAATACTGGTTGCTTTAATAACTGGAGAAAAGGGGCTTCTGACATATATTGTAACTGGAAATTTCCAATTTTCTTTTACAGAAGAGAGAAATTAATCTGTGCAAATAAATATATGAGCCATGGTTCACGTTCACTAGTAGAACAAGCAGTAGATTTATATAAGCATTTTCAAACAAACATTCTTAATTGAAAATGAAGTGTTTTTGTTGCAGCACTGATTTCATTTGAGATTTCTGTAGCAGTAATGAGATGCGTGACAAATGATGGCATGAAAAGAGTGTAGGAATATCTAATCTAACAGCATGCTTTCGCCAGCCTTAGAAGCGGTTTCAAGGGAGGTACATTTATAGTGCGGCAGGCAGATGCAGCTGCCGAGCGCTCTCCTTTTGTGTGGAGACGAACAGGAGGCAGCTCTAGGAGCGCTACGGCAGAGCGAGGGGAGGGCTCTGAGTCCGGCTGCGCAGTGGACTCACCTGGGCAGTAAAAAGGGTGCCAAACAAACCCATGTTGCATGCTCAAACCGATCAGCTATACCAGAATACACAAATGTACCATGCATCTCCGTGTAAGAAAGCACGTGTGCGCACGTGGGTGCGCACGTTTTGGTGCTGGCATCCCGCTCGGGACCTTGCCCTCGGCAGGCAGGTGCTGTGCTGCTGAGCTGAACCCCCTCCGCGCCCTTGTTTCTACAGCTGCTGACACGAAGTGTGCGGCCAGGGACGACGCTAACCAACCCAGGACTCCTCGCCCTCGAGTCACCCCACAGTGAGCTCCAGCACCCCAGACTTCCCTGTTGACCTTGTGTCCTAGCCCCTGCTCCCTCAATGACGGAACTGAGAGAGACCTCGCAAGAGTCATCATTCCGCCACAGCTCACCTCCGCCGCGGCAAACGGCCCTAAAGCAGCAACCCTGAGAGCTGCGTGTCTGCACCGGGCAGCGGTCACACGACGCATCTGTTCTGGGGCTCTTCCAGGGGTACCCGCCAGCTTCTGCCCAGGTCGGAAGCCCAGAAGGACAAGTGCACGCTGCCTGGTCACCTGCCCCTGTGCATCTGCTGATCCCCGGGAAACGTATTCGGGCTTTCTCTGCTCTGTTCTTAGGGTCATATAGAGAACTTTCTCCATGCGCTATGAACCCTAAACCCTGCGTGTTTTTGTATTTAATATCCCTGATATGAGTCATGTAAGACCTACCTCATAGAATTCAATTCAAATTCAAGAAGAAGTTCTTCTTCTCTGTCAACTGTTATGTTTCCCTTTTATTTACTCTTTAATTACATAATAAGAATTTTACAATCATGTTACCCTTTGGCTTTGTGGCCAAGATGCTAAGAAACAAAGTACGTTAAAGTATAGGAAATTCTCCTCCTCCTTCAGACACACTCATCTCATTGTTCTTGTCCCTTTCTGAATGCAAGTCTTATTCGTGAATGTCTCTCTCTTGCTGTCACAGGTGCCTGAATCAGTCCCCAACGCTGACTTTTCATGGTCATTCTGACTGTGGGGAAGAGTCACAAGTCACATGGTGACAGTTCTGATGAATGAAACCGAGGGAAACGCACTGGAAGGTTTTTACTAGCTCGCTTTTCCATTGGAAAGTGGCGGGCAGCAGCACTGACCATGTTTTCCATCACCCCTGGTAAAGACACAAGATAGGATTTCAGGAGCTGCTTCAGGGTGGCAAGAAGGACATGGTGAGTGCGTGCAGCATTCATTCATGGGGGAGCATTCATTCATGGGGGAGTCCTCTGAGGAAGATAAATGGCAATGTGTCCTTCAGTGTAGGAAATGTCTTTACTTAAATATTCACTGTATATTTTGACCTCCCCTTGTATCTAAAGCTTGGCATAATTATCTCCCTATTTCTATATTTGAATTTTATTCTACATACTATGTGTTATTTATTGTAATTCTGATTATAGCTAGGTACAATTAGCAAATAACTAATGACAATAAATGCAGGTCTTGCTCCACAAATGTCAAAGATGTCAACATTGGCTTTGTTCATAGATAGTCACCCTTCAGGAGAAAGCTTAACAGAATAAAGGGCATCTTCCCTCCCAGTGCTCACGGCTAACCTGACCTCCTGCCTTCTCCCTGCCCAAATCTCCCAGTGCCTAACAAAGTAATTTTCCTACAGTGCTGCTTGCTGCCATTTTAATTAAGAATCGTTTTCCTTTTACAGAAAGATGAAATGAAGATAAATCATTTTTACTTCTAGGGAAACGTTCTGAGAAAACAGCCTATTACTCTTCAGAGATGTTAGTAAGTTCACAGGAGTGGTGATGTGTCAGTTTGTTGAGCGCTAAATCTCCAAGCACGGGCATGAGGGCACAGTGCGGGGGGCTCCCCATGTGCAGGTGAAGAGTGGGTGATGTATTCCTGGCACCCACCTGTGTCTTTGAATGTGTAAAAAAACCATTAAGGAAACTTAATATCCCTTTTAGCCTATTTTCACTGAGATGCTGTTCTGAATCACAGAGAAAATTACAAAATAGGCCAGATGCCACTGCAATCAATATTGCATAATTTTGGTAAATCCTCTTTTTTTAAAGTCAATACCGTTAAGGCCAAAGGCTATTTATGCTTTACCTAAAACCCATGAAAAATTAAAGCTCCAGGTTTTCTGGTGCCATAAATATTGCAATTCACTTAAATGAAATATGACATATTTTTATTTTGATGAATTTTGAAACCTACCTTCTCTTTTAAAAGTCGAAAGAGAATCCAAGGTATTATACATAAAACATAGATTACTATTGTGTGCTGATTACACAAACTAAGGCCACAGCAGAAAGCACCAATTTTGGCTATCTGAAAATAAGTTAAAAAAAAAAAAACTGAGTTAGAAATTCATCTAAAACTCTAGCCAATGACAAAAAGCTACTCTTACGATTCAAAGAAAACATTTTGAATCATCATTCAGGATAAAATCAGCCTCCTGCATGCAAATAATTGCGTTTTATCAGTCACTAACATTTATTACTATAGTTTTTTGAGAGCAGGTAGGGCTGTGCTCTCCAGGTTGGCCTTGAACTCAGGGTCTCACTGCCCCAACATGCTGCGTGCTGGGATTACCAGTTACGGCCCACCACACCCAGTTTTATCACCCATTTTTTGTTCATGTTTCCTATTCTCATTAAACAACTGCAGTTTGACCTTAAATGACTATCTCCCAACTGACCCTTAGAAAGTGTTGTAGGTAGATCCAGTGCTAACAACAACAGGGTATTATAAAATTCCCGGTATGTTTAATTTTAGTTTATTAGCACATGTGTACAATACATAGTGTTTATACTCCTTGTGTGCAGTTGGTTATGTGCACTTAACACATTTTCATTTCTTTTTCCATATCCTTCCCTTTCTACCCATCTTTTGCACCCTTCTTTTCTCAAGTAAAATTTTTGAGCAATTATGTTTGACTTTTTTTTCCTACTACATGAACTATACATAGCACCTCATACTGCGCTTAGAAACCTGGGTGGCACCTTGGCCTTTCTGGACATGTACTCTTTTCCCAGCTGACAGAGTCTCTGCTTGACCGGCCTCAGTCACGCTCCTCTGAACTCTTCTCAACCCAGCCCTGACATGGGGCGAGGGCACCCGTCGTGTGGTGCCCACAAAGTCCGTTCAGCCAGAGCCCTCACCTTCCTTGTTCAGGCACCCGGGATCTGATCTCATGCCTCTTCCTCCACTCTGCTCTGCAGTCACCCTGGTCTGCCACCTGCAGGAACCTTGCTAGGTCAGGAGAGCCAGGTTCTCCTTCACCCGGCCACCTGCCAGCAAGAATTCTCCATCCACTGACCCAGCCGGCGTCTGGGACATCAGCTCCACTTTTCTTGTATGTGGAATGCAGCCTGATCGCTCTCCCCAATGACAAAACCCCTAAACCTAAAGCTGATTCTAGTGTGTTCAGGGTTCCTTACAAAGTGCATTTAATAACTCGTTCTTTCACATAATGAGAAAAAGGCTACTTCACACAGAATCTCTAATAGCATCGTGGACCTGTTCATGGCAACCACATAATGTTCTTTGGTTTCCATATTCTTTGAGAACATAAGGCTGCCCCACACTAAGATAATCTAGCATTTTTCAATGTGTAGATGCCAAGCTCTTAAAAGACACTCCAGTGATTTTCCTATACATCCGCTGAAAATTAGTGCACGTTAACTTTACAAAATATTGGGTTTCATTGTGGTCAGATGTTTTGGTCATAGTACAGTCTCTTCTTAGCTACTTTTTACATTTGATACTCTTAGTTTAAACAAAACAGGTCTGATCATTTTCACAATCAGCGTGTACGTCAATAAACCATAATGATCCCTAACTGACGGTGGTAAGGCCAACCACAGCCTAGCACTTCACACACGCACACACGGACGGTGGACGGACTAAACAGCCTGCCCTTCCTCCAGCACTGGAGCAGGGTTTCACAATCCCTCCTTCCCCAAGGAACTTCTCAACTCTGAAGAGAAAAGTCCCACGTCTCACGAGGGCTATTGTGGGTCACTCACAATCCAAGCCCCCAGAGCGCTCTCCTCTCCCTCGGTATGCCTAGATTACCCTGACAGCAATCAGGATAGATAAACAGCATCCAAACCAAAGTTAAAAGGAAATACAGAATCTGTCTAAAAATTAAAACAAAAATGATTTCACTTTGATCAAAATAGGTTACCTTTGATCTCTCTTTTGCAGTTTCCGCCTCCTCGAAATGTACAGTAAGAGCCATAAGCAGCCCCACAAACAGATTGTTTAAGCTGAAAACCTCTGCCGCAATGGACCACTGCCATGTTAGGCGAGAAAATGAAAACACCCCCGCAGCAAGGATTCCTCCGGCGCGCGAGCCAGAAAGCCTGCAAAGACAGATAACGTGAAATCTTCTTTCCAACCAAAAGCACTGACTTTATTTTCCTTTTCACAAACTGTACCAGCAGAAATTATGACAGTCACCCATCCAGCACCCGCCCAACACATTAGAGTTCACATATTACTTCATGGAATAAGTCCTTCCAACAGACTTTAATTAGAAAGCCCACGATCTATTAGCAAGCAAATGAACAAACTTACGGGCAGAATGAAGTTTAGTTCTCTAGTGGAACCTCTAGGACTCAAGCCAGTTCAGAATGAAGAAACAGTAGCTAGAGGTAGCAAACATGTCATTTTGTACTCGCTGGATGAAGAAGGGTGATCTCGTAAGTCCGACATACGTTTAACAGTAAAAATTAATGAACTGTCAAACACCTCATCAGGAACATCACTCTCAATCCTTGTAGGCTGTTTAGATCAGGTCCTTTCTTCTGCCTTTACTCTCCCACTTAAGGTAAAGAATATTTTGGTCACAATATTTGATGATTTTAAGATATAGCTAAGTTCTTGGTGTCTAATCTTTTTTTCTTAAGACAAAGTTTTAAATGCTATTTTTTTAAAACAGGCTATGAGTAATGTAAATTTCAGTAACACCATAGGAATCAAATTCACTGTTTGTAAAGAAACTTCTCCTTGCCAAGTGCCAACAAGAGCTGTATATTTCAAACCATCAAGAACCTGGGGCTTGATTCAGAGAACTGGTCTGAAACTGGAAACGAGTGAACATAGCAAATCAAAACAGCTTCCTGTTTTGCAATCCACCTAAAGCTATAAATATCAATGCTATTACTGAATGTCTAAGTGTCAGAAAATTCAGCAAATATTACTGTGTCTAACAATTATGACATTATCTGGCCCCGAGTCATTAATTTTTAACTGTATTGTTTTGTGTAAACATTATAAATAATTCTGTAGATATTAATTACCTCTTACAGAAAAAGAGATAAAACTTTCAGTATCACTGGGGCTGGAGACGTAGCTCAGTGGTAGAGCTAGTGTTCAGCATGTCTGAGGCCCTGAGTTCAATCCCCGACATCAAAAAAATGTCTTAAAAATTAAAAAAGGAAAAAATTTTTAAAAAGGAAAAAGAAAAGAGAAAGAAAAGCCCAGTACCACCAAGCTTGCTTTTTTTGAGTTTTTGTTGGCAAGTTTTATTTGTTCTTTCCCTTATAAAAATCAGCAGTTTCCTATTTCAGTTCTATACTGTCCCACAATCCAACTCAACACACTAAAGTCATGTCTTCCTTCCAAATTGTTTTCCTATCCATTCATTCTTTTCAGTTTCTAGTCCCACCCCGATACCAGATGCTTAACTTGTCTGCTGCTTTCCAACATATTCTGCGACATGGTGTAGTATCAAATTTCCTAAAGCACATGCTTTCTGGCTGCTCGGCCTCGGAAGTGAAGGTCACTTTATCACATGCAAAGCGGATTCTAAGTGAGTCGGACTGGAACCAGGCTTCCAATAAACTGGATGCCCGCATCCACAGATTACCAACTAATCAAACGTGTCGCAGTTCCCTAATATGACGTGACTCTGTCCAATGCCACACCTTTGTCATGCTAAACACGAGAATGTCCTCCCTGGTCCTATTTATTCAAATATTACTCTGTTCTCAATTCCCAGCTTTCTAGCTCATCTCTGGAATCTGTAGTCTTTAACTGTGTCAGTTTCCTCTAACTGTATCATTCTGGAAAGTCAGCATAAGAAGCAAGGCTCTGTTCTCTACTGAAAATATAAAATGATGTCCCTGGCAAGATGGTAAGTCCAGGCCAGGAGCAGCTCCGGTGCAAAATGAGTCGGAAACATCTTGTCAAAATAAGAATTTTTTTAAAAATAGGGATTTTTTAATGAAAAAAATGAGGTCTAGAGAGGCGAGGTAATTTTCCCAAGTTCTATGGCAACTGAGAGGCAGAACTGATGTCAAAATTATTAATAGAACCATCTAATATCACAACATCTGCTGAAAAGACGGGTGTGTGGATGTCAGTTCAAATAATTCATTCCAGATTAATGACAAATTGCACTTTTACTTGATTAAACTTTACCTCCTGGAGTGAAAAGCAGGCTACAATAAGTTTTGTTAACTATTAGAATTGTGTTTATTTCTGTGTTTTATCAAAACAATCCACTACAATTTAATACTATTCAAGACCTCTGGAGTCAAATTTTAGTCTACGTGTTAAAAGGAAAATTTCTCAAAGTTTAAAACCACAAATGGTTAACCAAAGAGATTGAGAAGAAAGTCATGGTACTGTAAATGAATTCTCAGGAGGAAAACTTGAGTCACTAATCTGCAGTAATTTTAATGTGTTATTACTCTCAAGAAGACAACATGTAACATTTGAATCGAGAGTAATTATCGGAAGTATGAATTATGTTAACTGTCTTTCCAAATATTTCATAAGGTTTTAAAAGGTTAACACAGTAAGGTAAATGTTTAAGTTGTAATGATAAAATTTATCACTGTTACACGTGGTTAGGTAAGTTAACATTTTATTGTAGACACACATCTGCAAGATCTTCAGTCTGAATTTTCTCTACACTAAGCCAAAGTCAGGATAGTTTTGTAATAAATAATCTACATATTTTTTCATCTGATTTTCTTCAGTATAGAGAAATAATTTGACGCTTCTGAATAAAGTTATAAAAGAGAAGGTAACTAACTGATAATAAGAAACAGTAATGCAAATCAAGCCTACAATCTCAACCATTTTAGCATCATACTTACTTGGAGTTCAAACTAAGCCTTAGGAGTTTGGGTTGTAGTTCTAATTTAAGTTCAAGCTATATAAGTGATGACTGAAACAATATGGTGAATGTTTAAATTTTTAAAAATATTATAGTAACATTCAAGAATGGTGGGATAAGTATATTCCAATGAAGGCAGAATATTTTAAGGGGGGATTATAGTGATATGTCTTTCACTGTAATACATTTTTAAATTTAAACCTTAACTGTATTTTTTTTTCACTCCACATTGATTGATTAAATATTTGTGGAAATTTCTGTCAAATGAAAAACAAAACAAAACAAAATGACATTACAGTGGATTTTCAACTACTTTATTCACCAAATCTGGCACCCTGTGTCTTCTGGACCCTTCCAAAAGCCAGAATGACCGTGGTAGGTCAGTGTTTTGAACTGATTCAGAACATCACAGCAATAATGAGAGCACAACTCAAGACACTCACGGAAGATTGGCAGAACTGCTCCGGGAAGTAGCAAGAGGATGGGATAAGTGTTTGAATCAAGAGGGACTCTTCTGAGAGCGATTAATGCCAATGTGTCTTCACTGTAATAGGTTTTTTAAAAATTTAAATATTCACTGTACTGATCATACTTCCTAAGCACAGTGGAGCCTTGTTTCTTATCAGCACAGTACGAGGAACTGACCTCTGTAGAGTCTGGTGAGCACTTGTTCGCTGGCTTTTTAATCCTAGCCATCCTGGTGGATGTAAAGTCGGCCTCTATGAGTTCTGAGAAGCACTTTCCTACCAGCTAGCGATGCTTAGCGACTTCTGTATGTTCATCTGTGTATCTTCCTTGGAGAAATGTCTTTCCAGATCCTTACCTCATTCTTTAACTTGGATTATTTGTCCTTTTATAATTGTAAAGTTGCTCCCAGCTTCATCTAGAATATTTCCGTTCCGCTAAACATAGCCAGTCAGTTGCTTGCAACTGGGATCTTGCCTGAAGCATGCTGCCTTCCCTCTTTATGACAATTCCTATCATGTTTTCAAGGGAAACTGTGAGGAAATCTGAAGGTAAACATGGAAGTTTCCTTGGTTTTGTGGAAAACAGAAGAGAGGAAGAATGCGTCCCAGCACAGTCCTAAGTGCATCCACACATGGAAGACAGTGTATGAAGCATTGTGGAGACCTTAAATTTGCCATTTACATTTTCATAAAATAATCTATATAGACTAAGCCTGTATGCATTTATTTGATTTCAACAGCATTTTGTAAGTCAACCTCTAAGCTTCCCTTAAAATAAACATATTTTAAAATACTGCCTTTAAAGTTTGCTTTATGCTAAGATCCAGAATCAACTTTCCTATGAAAGTGTGTAACATGTCTGAGTTAGTAGACTCAGGGAAGTAGAGGTAATTGGGAATGTCTTTTGTGCAAAAACTCCGCAAGCTCAGGCAAAGTACATACAAAGCTTTGTGGGTGGCGACCAATGCGATGCACAGCGCAGGGGGGAGGCAGCAGCACCAGGAGGGCAAAGGGCTGCAGTGCTGCGTCTCCTGCAGCCTGAGCCAGGGTTGGGGAGGACACAGGTCAGGCAGCAAAGGAGGACAAGAGGAAAAGAGTTCAAGTCATGGACCATGGGCCATAGATTGGATAGGGAAGGAACTAAAGACAGGAGGGAGCTAAGGGAGGCAACGCCAAGGATGGCACAGCACTGCTGGTCTCAGTTAAACCAAAGGCTGCACGGGGCACTGAGGAAGTGAGTGAACTGAGTGCTGAGGTCCGGCTGGGCAGTGTAAGCAGGTCCTCGCTACAATTGTTAGAGGGTGAAACGGGCCAGTTAAACTCCACCAGACTATGTTGAAACCAGCCCACGATGGACAACAGTCTAATGAACGGCTCTCAAGTTTTAAGGTGTTAATTAAAACGAAGTATTGTCCTGCTAGCCAAGCAGCGGCTGGCACATCGTGCACGAGTACATCTGCCAGCTGAGTGCAAGGGGTGTGCAACCTGGGGCCATGACGCCACAGGGGTGCTGACACACAGCAGGCCCCCAAGGCTGGGGCCCAGCAAGCCAGAAAAGGCCAGGATGCCCGTCTCCCGCGGGCTGTTAAGGTCCTCAACCCCTCCTGGTTCCATGGGAAGCAGTCTTACTTTATTGCTAGCGTCTTACTTCCTAAGCATTTGCTCAGCATACTTCGATTCACCTCAGGGCGACAGAGAAATGACTAAAACGCAAGCTGGTATCAGGGGCCACTGTCCACTCCAGCCGCCTCCGCCCTCCTCTCTCTGCCACACCCGCGACGGCTTCCCCAGAGGCCTCCCGGCCCAGGCTGTCTGGACTGCAGGGCCGGCCCTAGACATGCACCGCGGGATGGAGCCCGGGCCGTAACCCCTGCTTTGCCTTGGTTCTCGGGGGAGGCCTCTGGGTCTTCTCTGAATGTCTCTTTTCCCCAATAACTCCCTTAAAGCTGAGAGCTGCCAAAACATCACTCTCTTCAATCTCAGGAAGTCAGCTCTTCCGACTCTACGCACTTCGGCATGCCTGCTCGAGCTTGGCCTCAGCTGGCCACTGGAATCCAAAAAAGAAGAAAATCAGCTCCCAGCCCAGCACGCCCGCTGTTCCAGACAAGGCCCCACAGCCGCCTGGGTACCCCAAGGCCTGCAGAGCCCCCGCGTGCGCCCGGAGCAGCCGCAGGCCCAGCATCGGGGGCCACCATCGCCGCGTCCTCCTGCTGAGCAGAGGCCTCCTGCTGACCCCCCTCTCCTCCACCCCAGCACTGCCTCTTCCCACGCCACCCAGGGCGCAGGGTCCAAAACAGAGCTGGGCCTGCGCTTTTCTGTCCCCACCCTTCGACGACCCCGCTGTGCCTCCAGACGGCAGCAGCTCCTCCGGCCACACTCTTCCCGGGGCTGTTCGCTGTCCGCAGCTGGCTTGTCTCTTCCCTGACGCACACCGAGCGTGGGGTCCTTGTGCTCCTGGGCTGTTTCCGCGTCCCTGGGCCCCGTGACTGCGAGTCTGTCCCTGAGCGCGGTGCCGGGCCTCCCACTGACTGTCCTCTACTCGCTGTCTGTCGGCGCAGGCCCCTTCCCTGGGCCAGGACGCTGCCTCTCTCCGGCCTCATGAGGGTCAGCGGACTGAATGGTAAGGAACACACGGATTGTTCTATGTATTTTAAAATGACCCCACGAGATACGAGTTTTTAACTGTAACCAAATCAAAACACAATAGATTGGAGGAATTCTAAATTACCTTTAAATTACCTTCTACACAAGGTATTAAAAAGCCAAAAAAGTTATTTTGGATTTTTGATACCACCGAATAGCTACATTGACACATTAGTGTATTGTATGCATTTCCAGAAAAACTACTTAACTCTTCTAAACTTAAAAGTTTCCCACCTATATATATTTTTAAATTGCAGAAACGCTTTAAGTTTTCAGTGGGCTCCTAATAGCAGTGGTTTCTAATGATCTCATTTTCTTAAATCTAATCATTTTCAAAGTCCCGTCTGCTGTTTATTGAGCCAGACGTCCCTGAACCTCTCGGGTCAGTGAGACCCCACACGTCTGAGATGGAGAAGTCACCGCGTGGACGGCGGGCCCGGGGGGGCCTTGGAAAACCGTAAGAGCTGCTCGAGGCAAATCTAGAATCAGGCTTGATCAGCAGGAGAAGCGGCTGAGCAGTTCCTGCAGCCACTCAGCGTCGCCTACAGAGAATCTCGGGGGGCCAATGCACCCCTTTTCATGATGGGACCTTGGTCATAGCCCGGTCACCTGTCCTTCCTATCAATGCAGGGCTGCCTGTGAGTGATGAGACACATCAGTTACAGTGTCTCTGTGGCAGTAACTCTAACCAAAATGCACACCCTGTAAATTCAGCACCCTGGAAAGGCTATGGCATATATTTTAAAAAATTTTATATAAGTAGAATACAAAAGTATTCAGAAATTTTCCTGTATATAATACTATTATTAAGTGAACTGAAAGTTCTAATTTCTTGCTAAGTAATCTTTCTTCTAAAAATAAATAGCTAGGTGTGGTGGTGCACACTTGTAATCCCAGCCCTCAGGGGGCTGAGGCAGGAGGATCACTGCGAATTCAAGGTCAGCCTGAACAACACAGTGAGATGCTGTCTCAAAAACCCAAGTAAATAAATAAATAAATAAATGCATGAATGGAGGGACATCCCATCCAACATTATCATTTAAATGTGGGTTTTAAATGAAATTATGGACCACAGCCCACAAAACAAGCTATTTTATATTTCCAGTAAACGGTAATATACAGATAAGCTATCTATCTAAAAGCACCCCCAAAATAACACAAATAAAATACTGTCACCTATCAATAGGCCAAGCAAAATGTGAAGTTTTTTTGTTTGTTTGCTTTAGACACAGTCTCCCTAAGTTTCCCAGTCTGGACTTCAACCTGTGATCATCTTGCCTCAGCCTTGCAGAAGGCTGGGATTCTGGACGTGTGCCATGATGCCTGGTTCACTAAGTATAATGATAAGTTTTTAAAAAATAAAAATGATATAATCAAAAATGCTGCACTTTTATTTGACAATCCAGGAGCCCTATTTCAATTTCCATTTAAGTCTCTTGAAGAAATATTCTTGTTATATTTTTTAAAGATACTGAAGAATAATCTGCTAAAGTGAAATTTTATAATTTGTCCACTCAAATTAAAAGACACAATTATTTCTACTGAAATTGTTAAATTCATTTAACAAAGATGAGAAGTAAATTGAGAAAAAGATGTCAAATGTCAATGAAGCGGTGAATGAGAACTCCTTACCAGAACTAATGCCCTGCAATGAGTCTACACTATTTTGACTTAGTACTTTATGATGGGTTGGATATGAGGAAAAAAATAAGAAAAAGATTCACAGAGTAAGACCAAAGCATGTTTTGTTTCAAATGAAATACATATGTTTAGACTATAACCTGACTTACAGAAATATATAATCTCACAAAAAAGATCAGACATTACATTCAGAACACCACTGCTATAATTTTAATGATGTGACTATTATATTGTAAAAAAAAGTCACATATTGATACCAATGCTCAAAATCAAATTTTATACTGTTAGAAGTGCAGACTTAATTTTAAGATCTCAAAATAAAAGAAAAAAGTGATAATTCAATATATCAAATCCAAGTCATTGTTTTATTTCACATAAGTATGCCATTTTATATATAAAGTATATGGTGTAGTGTATCTGCAGTGAATAAATCTTCCTAATTGCTCTTGTTTGGGATAACACTAAGAGCATGCAGTTCTCTTTCCAGAAGTCCAGTGTATGTACAATGAAGAGAGACATACTGTACAAAGAGACCAGCTAAGGATTTTAAATCTCACTTGGATAATGCAAATGACAGAAACTCTCCGCCAGGCAAAGGAAGATCTGATGCTACTGAGAGTGTCCTAAGATGTGTGAGCATCGGAATTCTCTGGCTAAAACAGAACTGCCTGCTTTGTGGCCCACAAAACCCACGAGACCTAGAGAAGACGCCTAGGAAACGTACTGGTGGAATAGCAGTTTTATCACTGATGGAATGGTAGTCTTCTGTTGACACAATGGATAAATCAGAAAAGGTTACAATTTATACCACTGACCCAGGTTTGCGATTGATGCCAAGGTCTATTTTTCTTTCCACTACACGGTATTTGATTTTTATGTATAGTCACATGTTTGTCTAACCCTCAATCAAAAGGCAAATAACAAAAACCTGCAATTCCTTCTGAGGAATTGGATGTGCCTCCTAAGATCCACCAAGTATTTGTCTTTGGTGTTACTTACGTGCAAAGAGCCCTTCAGGGAGAGTATACTGACTACCCTCCGTCCGTACCAAGAGCCCCTTCTCGAGGTGAGTGGAGTCGGAGTGGGCTGGTCTCCGTGCAGCGTATGAATACTGTATTTAACAAGCTGCTGTTAGTGCCCACTCCCACTCCCACTGACTGAAAGGGCAGTGGCCTGCAGGAAAGGAGTGTGGTGAAGAGGATGCAGTGAGCAGCAAATCTATCTCTCTCCCCTCTGCGTTCTTAGCTTTGTGGGTCTCATTCACGAAGCTGATGTAACTGTTCCCTCCTGGGTCACTCATGTAATGTCTGCCGCGTGTTTGGCTTTCTTGTCTACCTGCGAATGGTCACTCTGGGAACGGGGAGTGCAGCTACAAAGCCCTCGGTGCTGCTGAAGCTGTTTTCTCGGTGGCGCTCACTCAGCACAGCGTCAGCAAGCGGCGCTGGGCATCTCGCAGGCGCCAAGCACTCTGCAGTGGTCGTGGAGAGGGCAGTGGGACCTGAATCGTTTCATCTGCACATTTAGACCTAATGAACATACATCACTAATGGAGATAAAGTTTTATCCAGAGCCAGTTTTTAAAAAACGTTTCTGTCTTTAATAAATTGGTAAGTAAGTCCTTTCTCCACACTTCATATAAATTTACTGTCACGCCAGATAAAATCCTACCCAGGTTGGTTCTATTACACAAAAATCAATCAAAAGGAAAACTGTTTCTACCCTGAACTTTTGGCTACATAAATATTAACTACTGGTCCTTTAACAGGAAAAGTACTAAGTATTATTCCCGATTTAAAACCACTATATGACCTGGGGGGAAATATTTTTAAAGCCTTCAAAAAGGATAAAAGCACAACTGAAATGGAAGGAACAAGATTATGAATAGCTTTCATAAATGTAATCACCCGATTTAAATTAGAGTTATGATTCATTTAGCAAGGTTTAAAACAACTCATTTTATTATATCCCAATCAAATGACACCTAAGCTAGGCCCACCGAACTTGTCTACAGGAGTCCTTCTCCGGCTTTACCAAGTTTTGTGGGTATGCCGAAGACACTGCATGGTGGGAGGCAATAGCTTCTTAAGGGGCAGCCTCGTTTAACCCCCAAATTACGCATTTTAGTTGATTCAAGTAGAAATGTGTAAAAACACACAAGACCTCAGGATGAGCCTGTTTTCAGTCTTGACAGTGTATTTTGCATTCGGCAATAAAAGGGAAATGGGTGAAAAGTATACTCCAGCCTCGCAGCCCCAAACACACAGCTGCAGCGTCTCCTCTCAACTCACCCTTTTCAACCACAGACTCAGAAGATGCTACGACATTTTACAATATTAAGAAGTGAGAAGTGTCTAAAGTAAACTTAAAACATCCCAATAACTAAAGCCAACAGATGAGTGTACGGAATTAACTCTCTTAGCAATACTAACCAACTCAACAATATTTAAATGGTCTTATGCAAAATTATAAAGTGTATCTTAATATTTTAATGCCTTAAGATTGTTTTGTATTTTACGGCTCTGAAAAGCAGCAAGCTTATATGACTTATGACCTATAATTTTACTTGTAATTTAAAGAAATATATGCATTTATCAGGATAGCCATAATAACTGATGACTAGTTCCAGTGGCAAGATCTCGGCAGGAAACAGATTTAGTAATTTAAATGTTTTATAAGTTTTTTGTAATTGAGGAAACTTTTCATAATCTGACATTTGTTAAAACCACTTATTAGAAATTATGCAGCACAGTAGCTGTGGAAATATGAGCTAGCTTCACAATTATCAAGTCAGCCTATGGAGCCCTTCCCTATTGTACGTAGTGGCATAAACCCCACGGCGGCCTATCAGCTAACTGGCAGGCAGGGGGCTGCTCTATTCAAAGTGAGAGATACAAGCTGCAGGGCAAAAACCTGGCAGCTCCCATCTGACCCCACAATCCCCTACTGGTGACAGCTCCAAGCTCCATGGCAAATTAGGCCTTCTCATATTACAATTGGAGAAGACAGATTCCATTAGCAGTATCTGAAATTGAGTGGAGAGCTGCACTGTTATCAGACTTGACTCATAAGCACTGCTATTAATCAGAGCTATGATAGCATTTATATATTTCAAGCTATCTGCTGCCGCTGTGATATTCTGCTACAAAGGGTTGATGGGACTTAGGAAAGTGAACAATAGAGCTTTCTGGGAAAAGCAGAGTAAATCAAGAAAGTCTATGACTTCCGCACATTCTGAAGGGATTGTGGTTTACATAAATTTTCTCCCAATTGGAGATTGAGCTCTTCCTCATCTTACACATGGGATTTAGTTGTCACTCAATGGTAACAGCTGTGAAAAGGTGAAGCGGCCCACCGCTCAGAATATTGCCTTCGCTTTTAAAGCAATTAACCCATGAACAGGAGGATACCTGGTGATATCAAAGGGATTAGGCCAGCCAGTGCATTACTACCATTTCCTTGAGCTAATTCTAACTCTGACTAGCTGTCAGAAGAGACTCTACAGTCTTAAAAGAGTTTTTGCCCTGCTTTTTTCCCTTCAAAACGAAGTGCTGCTATTTGAGCCTAATATGTCTGTCTACTTATAAGAAAATGCAAATGAACCAAGTTCTTAATATGCTTAAACAGTCTGAATCAACGCAATTTTAATACAAGCACGGGGGAAATATATGATCAATTAACCAGGGATCAAGACAGATATTCTCCTGAATGGAAATTAATGCTCCAGTACTTCCCATTCTTTTCCAACTACAAAAACTTAGCGACTATTTGTTACTTACGCATAGTGACTTCTGAAATTAGTTAGAGCTTCACATTATTCTCTATGGAAATAATCTAAAAAACACTTTAAGCTGGAAAATCCAAATGTCCCTTAAGCAGGAGATTCTGCATTCTCTAAGGTATGGCATTTTAATTTTCTATTCTTTATTGAATGGAATCCTAGCAGAAGCTATAAGAACAGTAGGCACGGGCCCAGAACCACGTACTTGCTTTCCAGAACTATAATCAAATTAATTTTTAGCAGCAATGTAAGATTTAGAAATATGTAACATGAAAATGACAAAGTCCTGTACAGGAATTATGGGCATGAAATAATCTGCCAGGAGATATTTAAGAATGGTTGAAATTGCGAAGTTCTCTGTAGTACACAGGCATAGTTTCAATATACTCATTAATAAGTATATATTCTAGGGACCTACTTGACCCTCAGAGATATGGTTTCTTACTACACAATGTTAGTGGTATTAGTGTTTTTATGCAAACTTTCAAAAATAGTGCCTTTTAGAAAAAAAAATTGAAAAACTGCTTATTAAATGGTGACTTTATCTTACTTTTAAAAATATACTATATCTTGATTATAAAAACTAAGCGTTTTACTTTCAACTCACAAATGTTCAGTAAGCTCTTCTTTTTTTCTTGTACTTAGTGGGGACTGAGCCCAGGGCCTCTGCATGGAGCTACACCCTCAGTCCTTTTGTGTGTGTGTGTGTGTGTGTGTGTGTGTGTGTGTGTGTTTTTTTTTAGTTTCAGACAGGTTCAAGCTAAGTTGCTAAACTGCCCAGACTGGGCTCAAACTTGCTACCTCTCTGCTTCAGCGCTTCCACAGTTCACGTGGCTGCTAGTAGTTGGAAAGCATAGGCAGAATCGCAGGCCTGGTAAGAATATAAACCCTGCTCTGTAATTACTAAAACAGCTAAGATGTGCTCTCACCTGAGATCATGAGCAAGTTACCTCTTCTCTGCAGTAAAGTGTCGCCATGCAATGCTATGAACACACCCCTTCCCTTTCAGGGACTCCAGAACACATAAAATGTAAGTGGGGAGATGCCGGGGGACAGCGACTTCCAAGCTCCTCCCTATTTACTACACAGGCCCTTTTGTTTTCCAAAAAGCAATTCTGAAATTCAAGTATCCAGCAAAGGTACATGGTGTTCATATTTGTGATTTATATTACTTACAACTTTTTAATTTTATACTAATAGGATTTGTGAAATTCAAATAGAATAAGACACTCTAAGTATACTATGAAATTAAAAATCATTTACTTCAAGGGTCTTAAAATAGAAAATCCCACTTCCCATAAATCCCTAACTTCATTATAAAGCTTAAATATACAGATAGGTACCTGAATTAAATGCATATTATTTCATATAAAAGAAATGTATTAAACTCCTCTAACATAATGCATGCTTAAAAATGCCTCTGAAGGAGACAATCCATAAATAAATGCAGAAACTGCCATAATCTCACTATTTTTAATTCAATAAACTACAACGACAAAGCTTTCACTGTGCTGTTTTACTCATATGCTTTCTACATTAGAGGAGAGCAAATGAAAATGAATCCTTGCCCAGCCATTAGGAAAGAGTGACAAAAAATAGTGTTAATGACATTTTATAGCTTTTAAAAGCAAGAGAAAGATGCAAGAAAAACAAAAATTACATAGTAATTGGAAACAACAAATAAATTGATCTTTCAGTCTAAGTCATGTTTACTGAAAAAAAATGGAGCTTTTAACATCAACACATTTAAACAGAAATTTGCTTCTTTTTTTGGTACCGGGGATCGAACTCACAACCTCGCGCTTGCAAAGCAGGCACTTAAGCCACTGAGCTAAATCCCTGGCCCCAGAAATTTGCTTCTGGAATACAATCTTTGTTTAAAAGGTATAGAAGGTCTTTATGTCCACCCGAAGAGCTAAACATAGTGAATGCTATGTGAACAATTACCTGAAAAAAAAAAAACCTAAACCTGTTAAGAGAATTAATTTCCTGCACACCAGTCAGCACTAATCCCATGTGTACAGTGATGCTCTCTTAAGTGATGGGGGAAAGAAAGCATAAAACTGTTTCCCGGATCAAACCCTCCAATATTCAGCAGAATGGGACGATGATTTGGTCTCTAAATGAATGAAGTAGGGAACTATCTCCTAAACAGATGCTGGTGAAGAGTCAACCTGGGAAGGAATGCACTTCCTGTGTGCTAGACTGAGAAAAAGCCATCACTGTAATGGCTGTACAAAAACCGTCCTGCTGCTGGGCTTACTTCACAGGAGAAAGGTTTCAGAGGTTACGTAGGTTCAGGTCATCCGACAAATGAAATTGTAACAAGCCAGCTGACACTGTATAATGTCTTCTTCCACTCAATCAATAGGCTACTGTTAGTCCTATTACCATAGAGATGGCTTCTCCCTTGCAAAGGGCACCTATTGTTTGACAGAACAGAGCTGCCACTTGAACTAGGTTGTTCCCCAAGGACGCGTACCTTGTCAATTATTTATACTCAAAATAATGATGTATTTTCATATTAAAATGTATGGGAGAGATAACATTGTTAGATCTCTTTTTGGAAAGAAAGCAACTTTCCCAAAGTACTCTAGTAGTAAAGCCACTCTCACACCCCATTTAAGATTATTAGAATATTGACTTAAAACACATCAGCAAGCATAAAAAATTTATGGTTAATGCAGTATATCAAAAGAAAAGGATCACAGACTAGCTTATCTAAATGTCATATGATCAACATGATAATAAAGCCTATTTTTAAACAGAGGCAACGAAAAAGACAATTACGTTCAAAGCTGTTTAGATTCTGAAAAGATTTTTGTATATAATTCTTATAGTGGTTCTCATATGGCATGGCATCAACAATATGTTAGAAAAACATGGAAAAGTTTTAGAAAATGAATCACTTCATTAGCCCAAAAGTACATATTTATGTAACATTTAAGTACATGTATATGCTATATAAAGATCTAAAAGAACAGATGAACTACTGAAATAGGTGTTAAGTCTTAAAATGTCTTGTAAAAATGAACAATTTACATATTCAATATAGAATGGGCTAAGTTCCAAATTTCAACAAAGATATTTATAGAAAAAAAGCTCAACATCTCTGTTAATGGAAATATTGATAAATCTTAATTATAAAAGACTTGGAAAAAAGAATTCTAATCAAAATTATTCTAACCACTTAGAGTATATATGCGTAACACTAATCAATCCAGAAGTGTTATTTTAAGCTTTTCATAACGATTCGGCTGCCACAGAAAACATGTAAGATTAAATAAAAATAAACTATATAGATAAAAATTTAGTAAATGATCAATAATTAGACTATTTGAATCTGAAAGCTCTCTACAAGTAGATTTAAATATAAATTTTAGAGTTACAATTATGTTAACGTTTACTTTCTTATAAATAGTTACCAGGGAATTTGGAAAGCATTTAGATGAAAGAGTATTATGGCTCCTACATTATAAATGTTGGTCTCCAAGAAATAACATCTGAAATCAAGTCTATTCAAATTATACTATATTTCCATTCAAAAATTATTTGCTTTTTTAAAAATCCAAGAGTCAAAAGTTTTTGGAAGAGGTGCTTTATTTTTCCCTTTCACCAAGCATAATTTGTGCTTTTTATTATTCTTCTTCTTGGGGTTGGTTAGACCAAGTTAAGAATAAAGGAGACGAAACCATGAAAGACAAATGAGCTAACCACGCCCCTACACTAATGCCCTAACTTTTAAAAGTGAGTGGCTCTGGCAGTAAGAAAGCTTTCTATCAGGGAAGTAAGTGGGGCTAATTCACCTGCCTCCCTGGGGCCACCACAGGACAAAGTGAAACCTGAACACACCACATCCCAAATGTCACCTTCTTGGCCAACAGCTTCATTTAAAAAGTGTACCACACATTCACGGAGTGTTTAGAACGTAACACGTGCAGATTCAGGCCAGCTTGGTGGGCCGTTGCCCGTCAGCAGAATTGTGAGTAACTAAATGATATTTACCATTTACCAAACGATGAATTTCATACTGTGGATTAAACTGGCCCATCTGCATCCTCCTAAAATCACAAACCTCATTAGTTCTGCCTAACCCAAGTCTTCACTCCACCGTACAAAGCAGAACCAACTGTGCAATCATGAGCGGGCTCACATGGACACGGAGGGATGGTGTGTGCCCACAGTGAAGTCACAGGCCTTGGGGCGCCCCTTGGCTGCAGTCATGCCTAAGAAACCACAGCTTCCGTTACTCAAAATTAATTTTAACTCTACTACTGTACCTGAAAACGGTGAAAAACAGTAACGCTGCAGCCACTGCTCCAAATAAGCCACAGAGGAGATTGACCCGGTAGGCAACGGTCCCAAAAGGCCACAGTGTCATTGCCAGCTTAGCCACTAGTGTGAACAAAGGGTAGCCGGGAGGATGGGCAACCTGCGGGAAATCAGAACGTTAGAAGGTTTGCATCTGGGTGAGGAGAGGCACCCTGGCCTGAATCCAAAGCAGCCCTCTTCTCAGGCAAGTCAGAAGCACCCATGACCACACGTGACAAGGGTGCCTCCCTACAGTGACACTCTGGAGCCAACACAAATACGTATTTTTCTTAGTGGATTCGCCAGTGCCTCCTGTATGGGTGAGTCACCTGGAGAAAAGGCAACGTATTTCACTGTCAGCTGGTCAGCAGTTTGTCCTCTGGGTTCACAGTACCAGGGTCATTTAAAAGCCAACTGAAAGAAAGCAGGCTCTACAATATTGTCTTGGCTAGAAAGTTGAAAGGACCACACTGCTATCGGATTACCACCACACTGACAGTCCTAAGGTCTTGCCTAAAGGGATCATGACGATAATAAAGTTTATTAAATAATAAACTTATTAAAACTGTAACCCGATTTATTTTATTCTCCACAGCTTAAACAAAATTTGGGGTGATAATAGGCCAGCTACCATATATATAGTAGAGGCTTTGCTTTACAATTGAGTTTAATTGGATTTAAAACTTAGTAAATTGTCACATACCGTACTTATAAGTTACTAAAAACTAGGGTTTGAAAATAAATTAATCTACTTTATTCCATGCTTAATTAAACTTTCTTAATTCCTAACACTGTTAATGAGAGCATTGATTAAACAATAAAACTAATACTTACTCCAAGCTCATGTGCAGCTGTGATCAGCTCCCCTGTGAAAAAATAATGTAAAACCAATAATTACTATTACAGAACGACACTCCTCCCAAGTTTCCAAAATCCAAATGCTTGCATGGGGGTTTTGCATTAATTTGACTGGATCAAACTAAATCTGTAGAGATTTAGCAGCGTGAAATAGTCTTAAGAACACTTCCCCCCTTAGGTCTCACTGAACAAACTATCTTTGATCGTTTTTAGTAACTGGTCAGTGGAAATACAGGTGAACTCGGGTTTTTAAAAAATGCTTGTTTTTCCTCCTAAAAGTCCTCTTCACTTGCTCATATAGAAATACTTTCACATTGCATGAACGTAATGTGCTGTGTTCTCTCATGAAGTTCCCAGCTATGAACAAGTGCCCTTAGGACACGTAAAATGTGCTGTGTGCCCTTGTCTGCGTTAATTAAGTCAGATATCATCAAACAATTCCCATCTAGGTTCTTTTAATAAACTCTACTATAGCACATTTTCCCAAACAATTGACTCATTATATTCTTTACATATAGGTCCTGTTAGTATTACTAAAAATTATGACACAGTAATTCGATGCCCATGTGCTAACATTGTAAGTACCCGGAGAACAGAGCGCATTTCTGACTCCTTCCTGCACACTGTAGTGCAGTACACTGTCAGAAATCAGTCAAGACTTGTTAAAGTGACTATTTAGAAAAGTACTAATGTCCATTTTCCTACTGCCCCACCTACAGTTCAGACCTTTTCCTGCTCTGGCCTGCACTACAGCAGTTGACTTGGCAGGTAAGTTTAAGTTCTCTCTACACTGAAATTACTTACTGCCGTTGCCCTCACACCCCACCCCACAGACAGGGCTGAGCCACTGGCTACCTAACAGCTTGGTAG
>PVJX010003496.1:0-11794 GCA_004027295.1 Dolichotis patagonum | reverse complement strand
CTCTTGTAGACCCCTGTTCTGGCTAGTTGGCTTCATCCTTCTCCTACCAAGTTCAAAAATATTGTCTCATCCCTTCCCTGATCCTGCCAAGGCATCACCGCCTTTCCCTCCGCTGGCCACACACTAAGAATTGAACTCAGGCAGGGCACAGAGCTCTTGGTGAATGAGTGGGCGCAGAAGCCCCTCAGGGCATCCACCCACTGCACTGCATTCTTCAGTCTTCTACCCAAGAACACAAGTGGAAACCAAGGTGCTTTTGTACTTTGAATGCTATCCCCCACCCTACCCAAGTCATTGCTAGGAACCGAGCCAGGCCTCTCACAAGCCAGCCAGGTACCCCACCACTGAGCCACACCCCTGGCCTTCTGTTTAGTTTTGTTGAGCCAGGTCTAAGTTGCCTAGGCGGACATGGAAGTTGCAATCTCCTGAGCCAGCCTCCTGAGTAGTGCAGTACAGGCACACACCATCCCAAACACTTCGTGGCCCAAAATGTGTACAATTCTTCCTTTATCAGGATCTTACAGTTTTACTCCATACTGGGTTAGCTCTGCCCTTTGACCCTGACTCTTTAGTTTTTGTTGCTCTCTTCCATTTAAAATGTGAACAACATTTAACATCAAGAAAACAATAGCTGATTTTCTCTAGCTTAGTTTTACCTCTTAAAAAATGTTTTTCTTTCTTTTTTTTTTTTAACTGCTGGGCATGGTGGCACAGGCCTATAATCTCACATCCAAGAGGCTGAGGCAGGAAGATCACTGCAAATTCCAGGCTAGCCTGAGCTGTGTGTTACATTCAAGGCCATGCTGGACTACATAGTGAGGCCCTGTCTCAAAAAACCAAAAAACAAGAAACAAACAAAAAAACCACCCAGCAGTTCTACAAAAATAAATCTAGAATTTAATAAACTTCCATTAATTCTTATTAAATGTTAACCTTAAGTCCAAATAGAAAAGATGCCACTACTCAAAACCTATCATGTACCTACTCTGGAATAAAGAGTGAAAGGGAAATAATGCTTCTAAATTGAATGTGAGAAAAAAAGGAAATGAAAAGAAAGAAAAAGAAGAAGACAGAAAACAGCCCCTGGAGTTCTTGTTTCACCCAACTCTACACTAGGGTCTCCTCAAAATTAAGTCCTGCATCACAACTACCTGGCGGTCACTGTGTTGCTTTACTTTAGTGGAAGATTCCCCAACCATACTCCAGAACTCTCTGGTCTAATAAGACCTTTCGGCATCAAGGCCCAGGGTTTGAGGAACTGTGGTGCACACTCAGATTTAGGGCTCACAGCTTTGTGGTGTGGCATGCAGAGACTTTAACATTTCCTTTTTAATATTAAGTATCTACTAGAGTGCCACATAGTATGTCTGTTTATTACACTACGTTTGAAATACACAGCCATACATGTTAACTTAGTAAAGACTAGAATCCCACTCCTGCTCATAAATGAACTGTGTGTGTCAAGTAGACCAAAAAAATAATTCTGGCAAGCCACACAATGTGATGGATTTATGGAGTATAAATTAAGACTTAACAGGAAAAAGGATAAATGCTTTATTTTGGTTTGGAGATGGGTTCTGTTTATTGATAGAAAACATATTCATAAACATTCAAGAACAGTACATTCAACGCATAAACAAAATTATCACAACTATTGTTAAACAAATTTCCATATGTATTGCCATGTAGTTGGAAAAGTTTATTTATCATTCCCCAAAGCAAACATCAAAAAATTAGAAGCAACCACTATTTTGATCAACAAATGAGAATACTTGAAAAGTTTGATAACTCAAAGTAAATACATTAACTTTGCTCTTTTGGGGAAAAAATGCAGTATTAATAAAAACGCGGTAACAACATAGACTTTAAATATCACTATGTATGTGGTGGTGGATTTAACAAAGGATTTCCTAAGTTTCTTTGACAAAGAGTAGAGGCTACAAGATCATGTTCTAACCTTAACCTACTTGGGTTCTTTCCCTGCAGGCCCGGAAGGAACCTTGCTGCAACTCGGACACAGCTTTAGTTTTCTCGTCTATAACTGGAAGACAACACTGCCTACCTGACACAGTAGCTGGAAGGTGGATACAACAGTGCCTGTATCAAGTACTTGGAACAGTATCTGACACCCAGTTAGGCGCTGAGTAAATCCTGGAGATCATTCCTCATCCCACTCCCATACTGTAGGCCCAAACAAGTCTAAGTAGCTCTTTTTTTTTTAAACAAGAAACAAAACTACCTAACCTCTGAATGCTTCCCAATGTTAAAACAAACACGAAGCTATTTCCATTATCATATGAATCTTGGAAACATGGTCTCTACTACGCTAATGAAACAACTCCTATTTGTTCAACAGAACAAGAAAAAGGGAGGGTAATGAGCTGGAAAATGGAACATCAAGGGTCCTGGATGTGGTGGGCAGCGCTGATGACGTCCCCCAATAATCCCCTTCGCCTGCTGTAATCCTCTCCCCCTTGAACTGTATTTACTGACTTCCAGAAATAAAACAGGGCGGTGGCATATCACTTCCAGGATTAGGGCACAAAATGACAGAGGTGTCAGACAGAGGCGCTCTTTTTTTCTCGTGAAAGAAGTCCGCTATCTTAAGGAGGCCAGCACAGCGAAGAACTGGACTGAGCCGAGAAGCAGACATTCCCCGAACGCAGCCTGGGTGGACCGCAGCCCGGTCACCACCAGGTCAGCGGCCTCGCCCTGGACTCGGGACTCACAGAAACTGGGAGGTGACAACGAGCACACCCTCTGGGGCACAGATTCACTGCCTGAAGTTACAGCACCACACTGACAAAACTAATGGCCACCAGGCATCCTGGATGGTCACTTTAATCTGGCAGTAAAGCAGAACCCTAATCACAACCTGGACCTGCCTTCCAGTCTCAAACACGCAGCAAGTGTGCGGATCATTTCAGCGACCCAGGGCCAGGCTTTTCTTTCCCATAGAAGCAGCAAGCTTTAAGACGCATCTTGTTACCACTTTCTTAAAAGTTCTCCAAATATGTTGCCTGGCTGACCCCTCAATATTCAGCTTTCAACTAAAACATCGCCTCCGGGAAGCCTTGCCTCACTCCTGACCCGCCCGCCCCGATGTGTCACATTCCGCTTGTCTCCGTAACTCAGCCCCTCGGAGGACACAGCTGCTCCTCCTTCACTGGAGCATCCTCTCCGCCACCATCACGCTCTCCAGGGATGCGGAACTCCGCTGGTCGGAAACACACTGAGGGCTGGGTAAAGCTTGCGGCCTCGAGAGGAACAGAAGATAAAACCCTGGCCCAGCAGAGCGACCTGGAAGTGGAGAGGCGCCTAAGCCCCTCCGGCGGATCTGCTGCAGCCGCGTGGCGAAGCCGGAGCCCGCAGACCCAGGACAGCCCGACTCGACGGCCCGCATACTTTACCCGAGTCTCCCCCCGGCACCGACGGGGGGAGCGTGACGGTGAACACCGCGGCCACGGTGGCGAACACGGCGACGCCGCCGCGGAGGCCCCCGGAGCGCCGCGGCCCCGCTGGGCCTGGCCGCCCCCGAAATCGGCTCCGGCCGTCGACGTGAGGGCCCATGGACTTGGCCGGCAGGGGGAGGAGACACCACGAGCGAGGACTGCGCGCGACGCCGGGTGCCCGGGCGAGAAGCGAGCACCGCCGCGCGCCGCCGCAACGACTTCCGGGTGGAGCCCGGCAGGTGGGCCGCACCATTCAGCGCCCCAGCGGGGGTGCAAGAAGCCGCCCACTCGGTATTTGGCTTTGCTCTGCTCGGGTCGCCGTGGCGGCGGACTTTTCCGTGCGTGTCATGCGCTTTCACGTGAATAATCTAAGGACAAGGATTCCTAAAGAGAGTAATCGTGGGTATAGGTCCACAGACTCTATGGCGATTGCCCCTTTTTTGATAGTGACTTGGTCGGTTCTGACAGAGTTAGGCGCTGCCTTGAAAATCGTGAGCTAGCAAGAGCTGCTGCTGCCACCTGTGGTGTGGGGTGGAACTGCACAAAACAGTCAAGGCATTAAAACAAGGATTGGTATGGTTAGAGTATTTTACCAAGCAACCCATAAATACTAGTCAGTATTATGTATTTAAGTAAGAACATCCATTAAGATTGGTTATCTATAATGATTCTTCTCGAATTTTCCAGAGAAAGACTTTTCTCTCCTTTGCACCTACGGCCTGCGTGGAGCCTCACCTGAACACCCAGGGATGCCTCTTTATCCTAGCTACCCACTAGTCCTGCATTGTTCCCTCCTTGGCTGGGAGGTGGCAGTGCCTGGTTATTGCCCCCTCGTGGCTTCTCCTGGCCCCACATTGTGGGTGAGGGGCAAGGGAAGTGAAGAGTTCTTCATTATTGCTGAGTAGGCATGACCGTCTAGGAAGTGATCCCCGCTCACCACCTGGGAAAAAGGGGCCTCATTACTGTCCAATCAAATGAAAGTTTTGGCTCCTACCTCAGCCCTCTTTGGTACCAGCCTTGGGGGTATATTGAGGCACCTGGAGAGAGTACGTGCCTGGGCTTCCCAAGGAGCTTTTGTCAGCTTTTCCTTTGGTTTTTGCTGTAGTACAAAGGTAATTTGCTATTTATATTTTTCCTCTTTCTTGGTTCCTTGCTTAGGAATAGCAGGATTTTTCTTAGGTTTCTTTTTGTCTGTGTTTATTGGCATCCCCGGGCCCTGCTTCCCTAGCAACCAATCTGGGATACTGGATGTGAAAAGAAAGTCCAGAGATCGCACCTCTGTGCTCTTCTTCGGATTTCAAAGCTCCTGCCTGGTCTGCCTTCTTTTCTCCACCTCTCAAAGTCTTGTTAGGTTTGTCTTATATATTATGTCCAGAGGGTTTAGTTGTACCCAGCAAGAGGAAATAATGTCCATTCCATCTTTCTGGAAGCAGAGGTCATTCTCCTTTATTTTATTCTTTCCAAGCATGCAAAGCAGTTTTACAAATATTAATGCCCTTGAATTCACCTGAAATTATAATTTAGGAGTGTATGCTTTTAAAACCCCACTTGACATGAAATCAATTGTCTTTATGTTACTAATATCAATGAAATTTTATATTAGAAATGTAAGGTTAAAAATTAGATACCCAGAATATTATCCAATAAACCATTTACAATAGAACAACAAAAAGATACAAATGTCCCTGTCAAATGCTTAGAAAAATAACTTTAAACGTTCAAATGTACCAGTAATTGACGAATTTGAAATAAAAGCAAAGGAAGGTCACTTTTACTTCCCCAATTGTCAAAAATACTTAATATGAATTATTGATAATAAAG
The DNA here is from genome assembly GCA_004027295.1 of Dolichotis patagonum. Lineage (NCBI taxonomy): Eukaryota > Metazoa > Chordata > Mammalia > Rodentia > Caviidae > Dolichotis > Dolichotis patagonum. Next base: position 6,521 of record PVJX010003496.1, on the reverse strand, counting down.
GAATTTGATGTAACATTTTAGTCACCAAATTAGCCATGTATATAAAAAAATCTGAAAAGATAGGCTGAGGGATGTGCTCAGTTATAAAACATTCACCTAACCTGCACAAGGGCCTGGATTTGATTCCTAGCACCACAGAAATAAAAAACAGAGTTTTGTTATGTTATTCATAATTTACCTAGAATTTTAAGTAAACATGAAGACATGTTTGACTTCATAATTAGAGAAATACAAGTTTAAAAATCACAATTGGATACTACACACCTAACAAGTTTGCAAAAATTAAAACCTCATGTGTGCAACAATGTAAATATTACCAGAAGTGTAAATTAGTACAAACACTTTGCAAAATGGACATTTTTCTAGTAGAAGAGCCTGTCACCAGCAACATCAAATGCCCATGGCAGTGTGTTCATAATAACCCCAAGTAAGAACAACACCAAACAACTGAACAATAGAATACAGAAATGCAATAGTAGAAAAGGCAATAGTATAAAAAAGAGAATGAACAAATCAGACCGAGCTACAGTACAATGCTACAAACAACAAAAACATAATATTGAACAAAAGAAAGTTATCAAAAAGATTTAGAGAATGACTCTAGTTTTTAAAATTGAAAGTCGGGCGTGGTGATGCACACCTATAATCCCAGCACTCCTGAGGCTGAGGCAGGAGGATCATTGCAAGTTCAAGACCAACCTGGGCTACAAAGTGAGCTCAAGGCCAGCCTGAACTGCATAACAAGACCCTGTCTCAATAAAATAAAATAAAAGTGTAACTAGTTTATATTATTATTACTATTGTCTGTATTATTATCATACATTCATACAGTTTAAGAAAATATCACAAATGGTAAGCTAATGGTAACTCCTTGGGGAGGGGGTTGTGAATGGGAGGATACCAACTTACTATGAAGTTTGCAAAAAAAAAAAAAAATGATCTGGCCTTAACCCTGAAGAGTCTTGTAACAAATATTAAAGAACCATTGCTTCAAAATCCGATAAGCTTATACTTGAATAATTTAAATAGCACTCTTAATTGTGCTGTTTGCAAAATCTTCTTGTTCCAAGTCAGGTTGAGAGAATGTTTAGAAGATGTGCTAAGGGAAGTGATTTTTAAATCCGCAAACACAGTGCATTACTTTCTCCTTCAGTTTCAAAGGTAATTAGCTAGCATTTAAAATATTTTGGAAGAAACATACCATCTGTTTGTAACCTGCATGTCCTCTGGAAGCTCCCACCTACCTAGAGACTTAGTCAAACTGAGGGATGAACTTCACTGTCATAACTGTGAAAGTCCAAATCCCACCAAAATATTCCGGCGTGGGAGAACCTACTTCCATCCCCACTCAGCCTCTGACCCTCTGCGCCGCCTCAGTCTACACTCAGCCCTTTCCTTGGTTTCTGTAGAAACCAGTAGTACTGGACGAACTGAGACCTAACGGAATTGAGAGGAGAGGGTTCAGCCAGCAACCCTCGGGCAGGTTCCTGCTTGGGCTTCCATCGCTCTCCTAACCTCACCTCTGCAGACTCGAAAATTCTTCTCCCCTTCTGCCTGAGGACCTGGCTTTAAACTTGCAAGCCCGAAGTCATCATCATAATTTGGTAGATTCTCTTTCTCAGGCTTTCTGAACTGATGCTCACAAGGCCTGAAGAAAAACAGCCAAGGATAGATATGTAGTGGACCGAATTTCCATACGTGTGCACACAAGTACAAATTCCCATTCACCTGCTTTGGATGGTGCAGGGCTCCCCACGTGGTGTTCTTTGGGAAGTGATAATCTAAAACTGAGTGTCTAGTCGCTGTTCTTGCACCACCGCCCTCCTCTCCTCATGGATTTGAAACTATTATCGGGGTCATTTGGCCACACGAAACAGCAAAGCCAGGGGTGTTGTCTCCAGTTTGCTTGTGATTTTCTAATCTTGGAAGAAAAAATTAGAAATAGGTGTCAGTGTGTATATTAAGGATTTCCTGAGACTGATACTTCCCTCTGCCTTTACAAAATGGCTCGTGTTGGGGTTTAGGAAAAGGCAAACACTGGCTCAAGAATGTTTAGAGATTTAAAGAATAGGTTAGTATTATGGTGGAAAAGTGTCACGGTAGATTTGTCTGCCTAAGGTAGGGTGGCGTGTCTTTCTCTGCTGGGTCTTGCAGGGGGGTCCTCTTACTGCTTATGTAGCGTTCCCACCCGGAAACCTGCTTTTCTTGGGGGTGTGAGCATCAGTGAACATGGAAGAGAAAGTGCGGGGTGACTTTAGTAGGCCTGAGCCCTGCACACCCCAAGCTCTCTGGGCTGGCAGTGCACCCTGAGAGGATGCCTTTGGGAGATGTCTGTTCCTCTTGCTAATGGGAGAGGTGGGGATGCCAATGGTGGAGTACTCATTCTGAAGGGATGTGAAGAACCAGCCCACCCTAAGCCACAGGGATGCAGAGATAAAGAAGGCCTGCATATGCCAGACTGTCACCTCGGGAGGGGGACAGCCAGTGGGTCCTGCGGTCCCACATGTTTTATTTCCACACAAACCCAACCAAAGTGCTCTGTTTCCTGAGGAAGTGTTCTGTGGGGAAGTGTTACTGGTGGGTCTGTGAGCTTGGGGGCAGGACACTTGGCACCAGCCGGCTGGAAATCAGTGGAGGAAGTCCAGGGAGCGCTCCACAAGTGTTGGCATTAAGATTCAAACATACAAACCGAGACACGGATCAGACTTTTCTTACCAGCACACAAGTGAAGATTGGCTTTATGGGTTTTCAAGTTTATCGTGGACAGCGTTGTCTTAGACCTGACAGCAGTCTATGAGCCACGCAGGTCCCTAGAGGCTGAGGAAGGCTGTGAGAGCAGGAAATCGGAGTGTGGCGTGCACAGAGAGGGGGCACCAGGAGGGTCAGGAGTGGGGGGGGGGCTTCCTGTGCTAAGGAAAGTGGTGGCACCGGATCTGCCAGGAGCTGTCATCCCTTTGAGGGTACAGGGCAGTGGTTAAGGTTGTGGCCTTTGGAGTTGGACATTTTGGGTTCAGACTTCAGCTCCATTACTCACGAACGGGGCAAGTTACTTAAGCTCTTTTACCTCATTTCCCCATCTGCTAAGTGGGGACCTCGTGAGAAATCAATAAAATGATCTAGGATAAGTGCTCAGCATCCAGCCTGGCACAGAGTAAGTACTCAGTACACGTTGGCTGTTATTATGTATTTAACAATACCAACTGAGTACTGTGTACCAGATTTTGTACAGTGATAAATACGGCGAGGGTTCCTGTTCTCCCAGATTTTAGGGACTGGAGGTGGATACAATAAATAACCTGGAAATGGGAGCACTGTTCAGCACAGGATGTGCTTGGGAATCCAATTCCCCTGCCTGCATCCCTTATCGTCCACCAGGCTAGGTCAGCCATGTCCTCTCCAGGTGATGGTAGAAGTCAGAGCAGCGTTCATGACAGCGCCAGGAAGAAAGGCCTCAGGTGGGGCTGCAGGAAGTGAGCCCCAAAGTCCCAAGGGAAATGAGACGCAATGTGGCCCAGAAGGGGCTGAGACCAGGGGTTCTACACCTGCCTGTCTGCCTGGGCTGGAGAACCACATCTACCAGCGCAAAGAGTTGATCCATGTGCAATGACTGGAACTCCACGTGCTGCATAGTAAGCACTCCAGAGACCTCAGAAGTTACACATGATCCCGTTCTCGGCATCCGTACAGCTAAAAACAGCTTTTATTCCTGTGTCACAGATGAACTAAGGGGGCCCTAGAGAGGTTGGGTAACTTGCCCAAGTCATAGCACCAGTGAATACAAGGTGACAGTCAGGTTCCATACACCAGGGACACTAACTCATCTGCACCCTTGATTGTGATATTGAGTCTGTGGGTGGTTTTCTGACTGCCAGTCTTGGGCTGGACTTGGCTTTCAGAGTCGTGGTGGGATTGGGTTTACCCTGAGGGGTGGCTGCTGCTGTGGTGATTGGCACAATTCGGGGAGAGAGGGACCCAGAGAGGACAGTATGAGACCCCCCAGGGGAGGGGACAGGGGGATATGGCAAGAACAGAGACGGTAGCCAGTGTGGCAGTGGAATGGAGGCCGTGCTGGTGTGGACCGGCATGGAGCAGCGAAGCAGATGGGAGGGACCAGAGAGTGCTGTGAGAGTCTTCTAAGGTACTCTAGAGGATCAGGTCTGTAGACCAACGTGCGAAGGGAGAGCTATTCTTATTCAGGCCCATCTGAAATAAACTACTCTGTCTCTGTCTCTCTTTCTCTCTCTCTTTCCACGCCTGCATCTGTTTCTCTTCGTCTCACTTTGACTCTTATTTTCCTCCTTCTCCATCACCTTGTCCATGTATCTGCTCTACATACACCCTAATGATAATAAGATGAGCCATTAGGGCATTAGAGGCTTGCTAAAAACAGGATGGCACTTGTCAGATTACAAAGAGGCTGAATGGTGGCTAAAAACAGAGTGAAAAACATTGATTTTGTGCAAATTCCAATTTTTTTCATTTTTTTCAAGTCTGTTAAGCCTTCGTTGTATTGAAACTACAGCTCTTTGGTGAGTAACATAAAACATAGTTTTGGTAAGTGATAATAATACAGTACTTTTTAAAAGTGGCCTGAAAAACATGATTAAATTATCTTTAAAAAACCCCAAATAGTTAATGCCCCAGATTGATGCCATAGAAGTTAATAGCAGTAGTTTCACTTTGGGGGCACATGCTACCCCAAGCCTAGTATCTCATGTCATTCCTATTATATATATATATATATATATATATATAGAGAGAGAGAGAGAGAGAGAGAGAGAGCGATAATATATATATATATATATATATATAGAGAGAGAGAGAGAGAGAGAGAGAGGGAGAGAGAGAGGAAGAGAGAGAAGAGACAGAGACAGAGACAGAGACAGAGAAGTAGGGTAACAGAATGTTTGCCTGAGCCTTGACTACACCCCTCACAAGCTGAGGAACCTGCACCCTACTCTTTTTCCAAACATAATTTGCCCGACTGAGGAGAGGTTGATTACTGGCCTTGCGTCCTCTTTTTCTGCTCAAAGAGTATCTGCAGGTTACAAAGCACAGGGGTGGAAGGAACGTGCAGAAAGGAGTAAGAGGACAGGCAGGTTCAGCCTGGGTACCGCTCACCCCGCAAACCGTCTTCACGAGTTTCCGCAGAAGCCTCCGAGGTCCACACGGCCTGGCATTGTGCTTCTTTGCCAGGACCTTGGGGTCAGGAGGAGGACCGGTTGTCTTCACTGGCCCCTGGAGGCAGGATCCGCCACTCCTCCCAGCCAGTGTGCTCCCTTCCTTTAGAGTCCGGTTCAGCAAGTGTGGCCCAGTGTGGGGAGGAGGTCGTTTCAGCTTGGAAGATATTTAAAGGTCTAAGAGCAAAAGGACTTTAGGTCACTGAGACAGAAGGGAACTGAAGGACCATGCACCTGACCTCAGCATCACCGGGACCTGCTTTCTCCTGGGAAGAATGACGACCAGGGACAGCTGTGTCCTCCTCCGAGGGATGCAGGCCACATGCTGCTGAGAGATGCTCTGAGCGTGCTGTCCTCCGGGGTGCTGCCCGCACATGTGCTGGGACTGAGGTGTCTTTGTCAGGGCAAGGGCAGCAGCCACTCACCCGCGCCTTCTCCTTTCAGGTTCTGGCAGTGCACTGACACCGACAGAGGTCAGCCACTCCGAAGGTGGTTAGGTTTAAAAAGACATGAGTCGGTGGGAACCAGCACAAACGGGAGCTGCACTCTTGCCAGACTCTTTTCTCTATTCAAAGAGTGAACTCTGCCCAAGTGTTTCCAGTTATGCCACCATGCGCTGGGGACCTGGTGGTGCTTATTTTATAAATAAAGATTTATTACCTGAAAATATAGCTTATTTATTGTTTTGAGATGAGGCTTTTCTGTAGTCCATGCTGACTTTATGTAGTTTAGGCTGGCCTCAAATTCATAGTGAGCCTTTTGCCTCAGCCTCCCCAAATTCTGGGATTACAGGTGTGTGCTAGTACTTCCAGCTGAAAATATAGTTTATGGATGTAATAAAAATAGTATTTCTCACCACCCTACTGGAACCACATGAAGCTAATTCAGACAAAAAAAAAGAAAGAAAAGAACAATGCAGAATATTGTCATGCAACAATATTAAAGCTAAAGTCTTCAGTTCCACCTTCACTAAACTGATGCATGTAATCCAGTCCGACCCAAACCATTAAAGGGACATCTGTGTAATTAGGAGAGATTTTTCCCCAGGCATATCATTCACCTACCTTGTCGGCGGTCTGGAGAAAAGCAGCCTAGATCTCATGGCACTAGAGCGTACTCTAGCGGTGGTAAAAAAAGCAAACACTTCCAAAATGCTGATTTTATCCACTCCTGGGAGTACTAGATAAATACTCCTTGTTTGGGCAAAAGGTTAGGTAGGCTTCCCTCATAAAAGAGCAAAGGAAATTAATAGAACATTATGTGACAACTCCTAGCCTTAGAATAAAGCAAGTGCAAGCCTTCTAATTCTCCTTTCAGAAGGCAATTTTTCTTTTATCCAGC
>PVJX010003495.1:0-107907 GCA_004027295.1 Dolichotis patagonum | reverse complement strand
GGCTTTATACTATTGTGATATGTTTGATATTATTGTATTTGAAACTATGCTCAACTATAGCAGAGTAAGAGATATGGTGTTAGCTACTGTTGATGTCCAGTTGACTTAATGTAAAGTACTGTGTTGCCTATGTTGTCCTCTTCTGATCTGCTCTGTACTGCCCCCTTTTGTTTTATTCTCTTTCAAATTAAAAAAAAAAAGAGAGCGAGAGAGAGATGGGCCAAAAGTTTGGAACAATCTCACTTTTGTTCTGAGGTAGCAGTTTAAAAGTATTGTCTGCCATCAGCAAACAATACTTTTGCACCTCAGTGTGGCTGTCTTATTTACTGTTTGCTCACAGAGAAATGATGGGGGAAAAAATCACCTATCAAATCATCTACTAAAGAGAGAAATTAATGATTTAGGCACATTCTATGTGACATCCTTTGTTCTTTAAAGTGTTAAGTTTCCAAATGTTATGAATTCAAATACCTCAAGCATGGGGATGACCAAAAGAGAGTAGTCATAAAAAAACATACATGGACAAGTATAACAAACCACTTAAATTAGCAAAACAGATGAGATATATACATATATATATATATATATATATATATGTTGATTTAAGTAAAGTTATCAATCATTTTTTGACCAAGCACAATTTGTTACATTTTTCAGTAAATACTAGGGGGATGAATATCATGTGATCACATTGTTCTTTCATAACTTTTTTCTTCCAAAAATCAGTATTTTACCAGAGAAACAAGTGGGAGATGTTCCAAGATGAGACTCGGAGATCACACATAGCCTTCCATATGATATTTGTAGAACCACACAGCTTTATGGGATTCCCTATCTGCCAACAGGTCACTCAGAATAAAAATTTGTTTTGAAGCACTAATATGTCTGAAAAATCTATTAGGAATTATGTCTGGGGAAGTAACCATTTGGAATTATATGTTCAATGTCAATTATTACACTTTTTATTCTCATATTTTCTTATTTAAACCTAAAACATAATATTGCCTATACTAAAAATTATAATAAAACAAATACTCTTGCTCCTTTTTTATTAATAACAAGGAAAATTGAGATTCTAAAAAGAAAACACAGCCATATGTTAATTTTTTTGAATTAATAACTCCCTGAATGATCCAAAATTTGAATTAATTTGAAAACATGATTTTAACATTACTACAAGTGAAAAACCCGAAAAGAAACACTACATGATGCAGACGTAGTTGCGATGTTCACTTTCTATACTCAACTTCGAAAGTTGCGTACATTGTGGTATGAATTATACTTTACACTAAAAAATAATTCAGTTGCTAGTTTAGGGCTATCAGTAGAATATATGAATTTCTTTATAAGCTGTGTGCTTTATAAACAAAATTTATGTTTACTTATTGGAAATAACAGTCAAAATTTTATAAATTAAATATCAGATAAAGACATAGTCATTTTTAACTTTAAACTGGGTGACAAAACTTTTTTTCAAATCCTCTGTCCAGATCAGTTGGTTCATCTTACCTATGCATTTTGGAGATGAGATCAAAGTATGCTTCTTGTGGTTATTAACATTCATCTACATTTATACATAAAAACAGTAAGATCAATATCGAGATTGACTGTGTAATGAGACTAGTAGCTTATAAATTTTGATAAAAATGATTTTTCATCTTCTAAATTATCTATTCACAAATGAAAATAGAGTGACATACTACAATCTGATCTTCTGAAAGCAGACATTAAAACATGATTCCTAAGCAAGAGAGACTGTTTTAATATGAGGCCATAGTGAACCATTCTTTTAATTTAGTCTAGTAGATTGTGAAGTACTTTTACAGCATACTTGTCAGGAATATTGACTAATAGTTGTCTTCTTATCTTTATCTGACTTTGGTATTAGAGTAATACTGGCTGGAAAAATAAGTTTGAAAGTACGCTCTCCTTTTCAAATTTTGGCAAGCCTTTGAGAAGAATGAATATCAGTTTTCAAATGTTTGTAGAATTGAACTGTGAAGTCATCTGGCTTTAGGCTTTTGTTTGATGAGAAAATGTTATTACTATTTCAATCTCCTTCTTAGTTGTTACTGGTCTGTATTTTATTTCCTCATGATTCAGCTATATGTTCCTGGGAATTTATTCTCATTTTAATTATCATTTTAATTCAGGGTACTGGGATGTTGTAGAATATTTTTCCATTTATATTTTTCATAAATGTAAATTTTGTTGTGCAATTTTACATCTAAGATTATCTAATTTGTAGTGTAACTATTCACTCTAGTCTGGCATGAACCTTTGATATTCTGCATTATCCATTTTATTGCCCCATTTTCAATTTTTTATTGTATTTATTTGAATATCTATAAGCTAGCAAAGAGTTTGTTAATTTCAGAAAAATTATCACCAAACTTGAAGAAAAACCACAAAAAAGCATCCATTTGATTTATAAAAAGAAAAAGCAAAAAGAATGATAATGAAGACAGCTCAGATATCTGGGATACCATCAAAGAGAACAAAATAGACAAAATCAACAAGCAATAGGAGAAAGAAGATTGAAAGAAACAGAAAACATATTCGAAGACATTAATGGCAGACAAAATTTCAAAGTTAAGAAAGATAATAGAACTCCAGAGCCACAAAGCCAAAAAAACTTGTTAAAATTGTTTATGGATGTTTTTGCAACATAATAAGAGTTATAAATGACAAGTCCACTGCTACTGTCCTTGAAAAGTGAAAAGTTCTCTCTCTGAGATAAGGAATATATATGTCCACTTTCCCACTTAATTTCTGTTTGAAATAGTATTGGAATTTCTACTCAGAGCAACTAGGCAACTAAAACATACAAAAGACATCCAAGTAGAAAAGGAGAAAGTGAAATTGTCTCTGTTTGCTAATATCATCATATACAGTCATTACCATAAAAGCTCTTACCCAACAACTGTTAGAATTTATAAATGAAATCAATAAAATTGTAAGATATGAAATCAACAAAAAAATTAGTAGTGCTTATAAACATTCATTAAGGATTCTCTGAAAAAGATCATAAGAAAGCAATAGCATTTGAAAACAAAATATATGGGAGAAAATTTAACTAAAGATTTAAAAGATGTGTACAATAAAAACAGTAAAGTACTAATGAAAGAAACTGAAGAAAACACAAATAAATGGAAAGATATCCATATTGATGGATTGTAACGGTGAATATAGTAAAACCATCCACACTACCCAAAGCAACCTAAAAAGCCAATACAATATTTATCAAAATCCTAATGCCATTCTTCGTGGTAATAGAAAAGAAAATCTTAAAATCTTATGAAGTCATAAAAGATCTGAAATAAACCAAGCATCCTTGAACAAAACTGGAGACATACTCTGGCTTTAACATACAAAAGCTGTATTAATCAGAAGAGTATGGTACTAGCAAAATAACAGCACATTCAACCCTGGAATTATCCCACAAATGAACCCATGAATTTATAGACAACTGATTTTCAAAAAAATGTCAAGCACGCACATTAGAAAAAGAACAGTCTTTTCAATAAATATTTTTGAGAAAACTAGGTATCAACATGTAGAATAATAAAATATTTTAAATAATATTTTGAACTTCTGCCATTATAGTTGTAGGATAAAATATTTTATTTCCTGCCTTTTCCTGGTTATTTGGGATATATTTTTACTAAAAAAGATAAGAAGACTGAATTATTCTTGTGTCATAGTCAAAAATATTTAGCAATACTCCATTCCATGAAGAGACTAGAGAAAAAAACATATATATATATATATATATATATATATATATATATATATAATCATAAGTTATCATATTCCTGCTTTTTGTAAAAAAAAAGTGAAATTAAAGTTATTTTAAATACCTTTAGCCCATCTACTTCAATTAACTTCAGAGGAATCAATAACTTCTTTTGATATCCTAATTTGTAGTTTAAGTTGTGAGGAATTCTATCTTGTATTACAAAAAATAAAGTGGCAACTTGGCAAGAAAAATATGTCAGAGCTGTAAAAAAAAAACATAAAACTTATTTTCACTCCAAACATAACTTCCGAATCACTACAGCTTACAACCTTTTCCATGATATTTCACTTCTTAGTCTGAAAACAACTATTAATCATAGCTGGATCCACTTACTATGTTAATATTCTTCAGTACCTACTGTATACCAGTAATTCTCTGCAAAGCACAGACCAAACTGTGAAAAAGAAACAGGGTGCCATCACCATTTAGGGAGATTCTAGTTCATTAACAATGGTGTAACATCAGGTTACGCAAATGAGTTATTTTGCTACTGGCTAAGCAAATAAAAGACACTATTTGGGAACCAATATAATTAAAAAATCAATAAAATCCTACACATAGAACTATGAAAAAGTAACTAGAATTTTACCTAATGTATCAGGAAAGACTTCATGGAGGTATCAGGAAGGAATAGAAAATGGCATAGTAGTGAGAACAGCAAAATTCAACCTCTCCAAGATCCAGAATCCAGAAACTGGGAAATAACAAGATGGTGAACAAAAAAAGAGAAATTGGAGATATAATCCACAAGGTAGAGAAAAGAACAAAAGAATCTGAACTCTCATCTCTGTTTGTGGCTCATGGGGAAGGGAACCTAACTTTACAGAAGCAAAATAAACTCCCAGGACTGAGAAACTCAGGGAACAAAAAGCTGCTGACTTTCTCCTATGGACTCTATGAAATGCAAAAGTAACACGTGGTTTGGCTCCAAGGGTATACCTTCCACAGCACAGACAACAGATGAAGAAGGATTCTGGTGTGGGTGCTTTCCATAACACCAGAGAGTACTTAATCAGGTACCATTTGGGGAAAGGGATGATCATTTAAATCTGTGACTCAGAATGACTGAAAAACAACTTCACTTTAGGGTTTCCAGTATTACTCTCCCACAGTGACTGGGTGAGAGACAACCATGGGAGAGAGCTGCGGACAGGAAGTGGCTACAAAGAGATCCCCTGAGAAGTTTAAACTCAAACCCACAAGGACACAGGCCTTGAACTCTGTGGAGAATTCAGACCCAGCTTGAGTTACGCTCAGAAACACCTGAGTCTGAAAATGCTGGCATTAAGTGCTTCCGCCCTTACCCAGGTGCTGTCATGCAGTGCATATCTAAAGTCTGATTGCCTTCCCAGTCCACCACTATGAGCACGTATACATCTTGGTATGGACACTGCTGCAGTCTGAGATGGACACAGAGGTCTCTGCAAAGGTGAGGAAGCACCTCAGAAACTCAAAGTCCACAAAGTTAGGTAGAGGAAACCATGATTTCCTGAACAGTAAAGTTGTAGATCTTGGAAGAAAAGCATTCATTCAAAAATACAAAGACACCCCCCCTTTTGTTTTCCTGTTTTGGGCTCACTTTCTTCTTTCTTTTTCTTTCTCTTTCTTTCTTTCTTTCTTTCTTTTTCTTTTTCTTGTTGTTTTTCATTTTTCTTTCCTCTTTTTTCTTCCCTGTTTTATTGGGGCTTGGGAAATTTGCCTTTTTCTTTTTTATTTTTGTCTCTTTTTTCTTTTATTTTTTCTATTTTTGTTCTTCATATTATTTCTTCTTCCTGTTATTTTTTCTTTTATTGTCTACTTATTTGTTTCTCCTGCTACCTTTGTCAAGTTTCATAAATATTCTTCTATTCCTTAGTAGGATCCTTTGTCATCCTTTTCTCTTGTCATCTGCCACTGTTTTAAGTTTTCTTATTCCATTTTCCTATTTCTAAGCCCTTATGGCTCCATAGAAAAGGAAAGGGTTTATCAGAAGGAATATTTGATAGAATAACAATTAAGAATTTTCAAAAACTTAATAAAGACCAGTTCTGGTCCTCAAGAAAAACTATGCATCAAAGACAAAACAAGCAAAAACCACTTAGCAAATTAGAGTAAAACTTCAAAAAAGAAACAAATAAGCAGCTATTTGTTACTTTCAAAGAGAGTAACAGGACTGAAGCCAAATTTTATCTGAAGCCAAGCCATAGGTGTAAAATGAAATGACTGCAGCCAAGGGTTTAGCTCAGCGGTGCAAGTGCCTGCTCGGCAAGCACGAGGTCATGAGTTTGATCCCCATCACCAAAAAAAAAAAAAAAGACTCCTAATCTAGTATTCTATTTTCTTCAAAAGCATAAACTCTCATGCTGATGAGAATGCCCTGTGGTACAACCATTTTGGAAAACAGTTTGGAGATGTTACAAAAAAAGTCTCAAGATACATCTACCATTTATGATCAAGCTGTTCTAAGTGCTTGCTCAAGAAAAACAAAGGCAGATGCTCATCCTAAGACTTATGCATGAATATCCAGGATAACCCTGTAAAAGTCACAAGTGTCCTATAACAAATACATAGATGCACTGTGATATATCCAGTAAGTTGATTGCTATTTAGAAGGAAAATAAGGAACATCTTACTGAAATGACAGTTTTACAGATCTACATGTATATCTATACTGCTCAAATTATAAAATGTAAAATATACATTTTATTGTATGCAAACTATAACTCAATGCATCTTTTTGTTATGTTAATAACATGTACTATATACTGTATATGCTACACATATGTACAAATATATATTCACTATCGATGCTTGTCAAATTCTTACATGACCTGAAAATATGTATTGAACAAATATCTGGGTAAAATTCTTTACTGAAGGACTTTATTCTCCATTCCATGGAGTGATGCTATATTCATATTGTATCTATATAATCTATATAAATTACTTCATGTGAAAACAATAGAAAATATACAAAGTTTATTGTCAGATAGCTCACTCCTAGCCAACTACAAATAGTCAATATATAAAGAAAAATCAGTTTAGAAAGGAAGCAAAGAAAAGCAAATTAAAATAACTATAAAGTAAATAGGGCTTTTATTCTATGAAGCCAAAGAAATTTAGAACTAAATGTTCACCTGTAGGGTAATATTAATTAGTTCATCTTTCCAAAATCAAATGCAATTTTAGCTATAAAAACACTTAATTACCTGCACTTTACACTTTTTAATAATTTCATTAGAAAGAAGCCATCCTAAATAAACAAAATGTAACCCACGTTCTGACACTTTCACATAAGAATATTAACTGCTAAAAACTTAAAAATAACTATAAATTATCTTAAAGTATTAAATTTGCGATATCAAAAAATAAAGAGTAAAGAATCAATATTTGAATTTTTTGCAAAGATATAGTGCCAATTATCAAGTTTTTAAAACTGGAAATATATGTTCTGCAAAAAGCATTTTTGCCAAATACAGTTTTGTAATGAAGATGAAAGAACATTCAACAATGCTGATGGACTAATTTGCTACATGACGAGCCCAGGAATGTGGCTCATTTTAAAAATAAATTTTAGCAGACTGTGAGGTAGGAAGTAGATTCGAAAGTCTGGTGAGAACCACAAGTGAATATTGCAAACACATAGACAGCTAAGCATATTCTAATTCTTTTAACAAAACCAAAGCTTATAGAGCCTGCCTAACAATGCCATTCTTGAATATTTAGCAATACAATTAACGTTCTATTTTGTAACATAGATGTTTAGTGCAATCATTTTCCAGAATTTTGAAGACTACCTATCAAATTATTTACTGCCTCTCTGCAGATAGACCCACGATTTGAAAGACAAAAATGACCATGCAGACCTACAATCTGCTAAAAACAACCAGATCTTGCCAACATTTTCAATATGTAATATAACCATACTCTACTTTGTTTCCAAAATGATTCTTCATACCATGAGATAACAACTCCTAAAATACAAAAGCATTCTGTTTATGTATAGGAAACACAGTTGCATGCATGTGAAACCAAAGCACTTTGGTAAAGTTAAGTTAAAATTTCGAGACACTAAATTTTTAATAAAGTAATGCATATTTGTGATAACTTAAAATAACTGTTACATTGTTGGAGCCGCTGAAGCTAAATACATGTGCTAAATATGTATGCAGGGCTGTGATGTGGCCCAGGCATGGCTAAACTGAGAATAAAGAGACACTTCATGGGCAAGGTGACCACAGCTGAGGCCACCTGGAGACTTTCTGGATACTTTTTCTTAATTAGCATCATCTGTTGCTCTAAGTGGTCCTTGACTCCTCCCAAGATCCTGCTCAGGTTTCCTGTATTTTCAACTCAATTCCTTGCTTGTTCTGATTAAATATGGGCTGCCAAGGATCAGTCAGTGGGCCAACTAGCAGAGTTACTAACTCTGTAGGGAATTTTAGTCTGCCTGGAGCCCTAAAGATCATTCCTTTGGGCCTTTGCCATGCACCCATTTGAGCGGAGGCAGGAGGGGTTGGGGATCTAGGCACAGACCCTAACACTAGAAAGAAATAAGAAACAAAAATTTTTAGTGGGGCGGCTGTGAGTGTGGCAGACTTTCGGCGGCCCAAAGGAGAGAGATCCTGGTACCTCAGGACCTGAACCATGCAGTTGACTCAGGGTGCCGGGAGAACAAGGAACTCCTCCCCTCCCTGGGGGGTGGCTGTGAGCCTGCTGGCACATGCACAGGCTGAGAATCAAACATCTCATGTCATCTTGCCCCCCACCATCCCGTGCCCCCCCCCACTTAGCAAGTGGGAGCCAGTGAACTACACATCTTGTGAAAAGATTGGCTATGTTATTTAGCATGAGCTCCCCGTATGCAAAGATATGGACAACCATTTGGAAGAAAACAAGAGACAACATGACAGATAGTGAAGATCTCTGGTCGTCTAGCTTTGAAATTTATGCTTTCTTATGTCCTGTTCTGTTTTGTTGTGTTTAATTTTATCCCCTTTTAAAATAAAAAAAAATTTAAACATTTTGTGTTCTCTTTATCATTCTACAACTCCAATGAACATTGAAGTTAACACAATCATTTAGAGAAATGAGTTACAGAGGGTTACATAGTACATGATCTCATTTATATAAATAGTTTAAAACAAAATTTACACACTCAATGTAAATGAATTTGTCTGGGTTTGGGGATAAGTGGGATTGAGGGATGATGACTAAGAGGTATGATGTTCCTTTCATTACCTTGGAGGTAATGAAAATGCTTTAGACTTGTGATGGATACACAGCTCTACAACTATTCTAAAAGCCACTGAACTGTGCACTTTACATGTGTGAATTATATAGTATATAAATTATACTTGTTACAAATTAGACTAGCTATATAAATACAAAACTGCTAGGTTCTATCCCAGCAAACTGGTTGGTAGCCAGAAGCTACAATTTACTTCTTTCTGTCAATAATCATGTAAAGTACAATATATGAAATGGACAATTATTCCATTTTGTCCAATACATTTTTATGCAAAAATTCACAGTGATTCTCCATGTGAATTCCCCCAAGACCTGAGGAAGTTGGCCTGTTGTGATTTGTTACCATTCTTCCCTTTCTCCCTCTGTGACCATCTAGGGCTTTCCTGTGACAAATTCTCAAGAGTTATGTATTAAGTGAAAAAATTAACATAAACTCTATATGAGATTTTAAGGTGATAAAATAAGGGTGCATGTGAGAAATGAAGTCATAACAAGGTAACAACAATTTCTGCATTTTTATATTGAAGAATTCAGACAATACTTTTTACATAAAAACTTGCATATTGATTTTCATTGCAATTTTCAATAAAGAAATACAGCACTATTTTTGAAACTTCTAAGTAAATAAATCTGTAATACCACACATTACTAAAACTCCCATTAGAGTCATAAGATTCTAATGAAATGCAAGAATAAAATAATCGGGGCTTGGGGATTTAGCTCAGCGGCATAAGCGCCTGCCTTGCAAGCACGCCATCCTGAGTTCGATCCCTGGTACCAGTAAAAAGGAAAAAAAAAAAAAAAAGAATAAAAAAACCACCCAAAACAAGAAGGCTTTTAAAAATTCACATCTATATTGAAAAGCATATTAAAAGTAAAATGATAATTTTATAAGAAATATTATAATAAAATATTTGTTTCTTAACAATAAACAGTGATGTAAAAATACAATTTTTTAAAATAATAGTAGTTTATATGTAATCAAATAACAATTTCTTAAACCATGTATGAAAATATCACAGGTAACACTGTAAACTAATGCACCTGATAAGCAATAGCTATTATTTAACCATAAATTGAAAGAGAAATTTATATATTTTTTCCTGAAGGAAGAAAGAAATGGGACATACTGTTATTCTGAGGCACTAGGGATCCCCTTATAATTCAGCTATGGAAAGTACCAAAGTCTTTTGCAAAAATTCAATCAAGATGTATCAGATTCTTTGGGAAAGGAGAACTTGAAAGTTATGCAGGACCTAATATGTGTCCAGTAAAATTCATGGGAGTTTTTCTAATTTCTCTAGGCTGATCAGCAGTAATGACACCAGGAAGCTAGTAATTATGCCCATTTGATACAATAATGAATTGAAGATCGAGGGGAAAAATTTGCCCAAAGCCACCGAGTTAGCAGTTGGAGGCATCCCATTCCTAATGCAGTCACAGACCGGCTATTGTTCAGTATGTACATTCTAGATGTGCATTATTACTCTCACGTCTCAAAGATTCAGCTTAATTTCCATCCTTAGTCAACTCATCTTACCACAAGTAATTCTCTTCCTTTAGGTCCCATTCTGACGTCATAAATGATCACTGTTTCTGTCAGAAATCTAAATTATTTTCATTACTTACATGATTCTTTATTAACCTATGTTCCCTTTTAGCTCCAAAGAAAGCCTTTCCTTACAATTTCCCCAGCCCGTTACAATGCATCTTTCTTCCAAATGCTGTGTTTTTAACAGAATTAATAGCTCTGCTCTGTGTTTTTCTCTTATTAGCACAGAGCCTTTAAATATGGTTTGAGACCACAATCCCTCATCTTGTATACCTAATTTGGAATTGGAATTAGTCTAGATAATAGGTGACTGTGGTCCCTATTCTATGCTAGAAAGTCTAATTGAGCATGCAGCATTTAATTTTGCTTCTGTTTGCAAGACACAGCATGATTTTCTTTATGGTCCTAAGTGGAGATCTTTGCTCTACTGACCATTATGCTGGAGAATGAAGGCAGTCATTTAATGTTCTCATGATTTATTGGATTATTTTGTCTGAAAAAACCAGTTTTTAAAGGCAATTGTGAATTTTAATTATATTCCAGTTTCACTGGAGGACAACATTGGAGGAACCATATTGCATTTGGATTTCAAACAGCCCGAATCTAAAAGGCAAAAATCCTGATGTTCTTCCAGGGAGCAATTTCCCCTAGTCACTCCTGAGAAATGGCTTTGCCTCACTGCTCCACTGAAACATAATGAGGCTCCCTTCCCTCAAAGGAAACATCTTTAATTGGAGAGAGTAGAAGAAAAAACAATTGGGCCAAGTTTTCTCAGAGGAGCACAAACTATTTCCACCGCTCATTTATAAGTTCCCCCCTTCTCCTACCTTTTTCACAGTCTCTTCAAACACACACATCCATCACTGTTTTTCATAATTTAGTCATTTATAAAGAAACAAGAGGTGAGCAATGGGCCAGCAAGCAAAGCTTCATCTGTATTTATAGCCGCTCCCCACTGTTCATGCGACCTTCTGAGTTCCACATCCTGCCAGATTAGCAACAGCAACCGATTCTAATGGGAATGCAGATCCCGCTGTGGGGATCTAGCATGTGTGCTCCTTATGAGAATCTAATGCCTGATGGTCTGAGGTGGAGCTAAGGCAGTGATACTAGTGCTGGGGAGCATCTGCAACTACAGATTAACGTTAGCAGAGAGATTTGAACAGAAACCATACAAACAGTTTCTTACAAATTCATATCAAGATTCCATTAGAATCTTGGTGACGATTAAGTGACGATTAAGCTAACATTTAATGGTAAACCAAATTAGATTATGGCGTAGACTGAACATATGCAACACACTTCAGGTGTGACACCAAACTGTCTCCTATCACGCTAAGATGGGACTAATTGCAGGAAAACAAGCTCAGGGCTGTCATTAGTCTACATTGTAGTTAGTTGCATAATTATTTGATTATATATATCAATGTACTATAATGGAAATAAAATATACTGTAAATGTAATTCACTTGAATCATCCTGAATCCCTGCTGCCGAAATGATTGAGGATCACTGTCCTTGAGTTTATCCCTAATCATGTAAGACATTCATATTTATTACCTGTCTCTTACTTTAGAATACAAGCTCCATGTGGTCAAGACTGTGTGTTCTGCAGTCAAACCATGGGGAATATTACCAGAAATATTTAAGAAATTTAAGAGCATATGTTGCACTCATTAATAGTGAGTAAAAATTAATCAGTTAATTAGAAATTAAAATTGCAACTCATGTTTTAGTTTACAGATTTTAAGTTAGCATTGTGTTCACTGTTCACTCCTGAAATACTTTCCCTTTTGAAATGCTTTCCTTTGCAAACCATATGTTTACTCAGTAAAAATACCCATTAAAGTATACTTTTCTTAACATTTATTCAAGGAGCACATTACATTTATTCAAATGTATAATACAAAAATCTGACTGTATCTCTGAAATTAAAGTAATCTTATATCAGGTAACTCCTTACTGAAGGTAGTGATACCTGTTTGATTTCAATGTTATACCTTGAAGAGATTTCAAAATCAACTTAGGATTCCTATTATCTTCTCTTTATTGTTATTGTTCTTCCTCCTTGGAGATACCTAATATTCTTCAATGGACTCTCCATTCATGCTTTCTAGTTGTTGTTTTAACTAACCAGAGTCAGGTTCTGTTGCTTACATTCCAATATCTACCTAATATATATGTATATTATATGCATACACATATAAACTAATATATATTTATTATGCATATTATAGATAATATATACACATATAGCCTTATACATATTCTGCTGCCTTAAAATACAATGTTTAACAAAGAGACTCCAAACTTTGTTTCTCTCTCCCTCTCTCTTACCTCTTTCTTTTCTCTTCCCTCCTATCCCCCTTTACTGTTTATCTGACAAGCTAATTCCCAATTGCATAGTATCCTCTGTTGCTCACATCTTTTTGTTGGCATCAACCCTACAATTTTAATGCTAATACTAATGATTCAACAAAAACATATATCCTTCTTCACACCAAGCATGAAATTGAAAATCTGATCAAATAGCAGTTGAAGTGATGAATTTGCCAATGCAACGTAGAACATCAAGTTTTTAATATGTTATGGTTATGCCAAAAGTTATAGAATAGATAGACATATGATTAAGTTATAATTTTGTTAAACTTACAAAAGAATGAGAATGCAAAAAAGAAACACTTTCCATTGCTGGTCTTGAAGATATAAGATTACCTGGAATAAGGAGGAATGAGAGAGCCACCTGACAAGGATTGTGAGGGCTTAGAACTGATGTCCCAGTTTCGAGCCAGCAAAAGTAGAAACTTCAGTCCTACAGCCACCCAGAATTAAATTCTTCCCATTCTCCACAAATAAACACAGCATAATATACACTGTTTAAATCTTGAGACATTGAGCAGACCAGATAAAATTTGCCCAGAGAAATGAGAAATAAATTTTATTTTTAGCCACCAAGTTGATCATTATTTGCTACACAACAATACAAACTAACATACTAGTGTCCCCAAGCAGAAATAAGAAAAATCATGTCCTATAGAAGAACATAGACTATGGAATTACCATACACATTGCTCTTATAAATTTTAACTTACCATAAAGTATTGATGTGAGGATTAAATCACAAATTTTATGTGTAGGATTGAACATCACATGAAAGTGAGTTCCCTTCTTATTTACTTTTATAATTCAGCAGATGTCACAGCTCCACCCATTGGCGGTAGTGAGATCTTCCAATCCTACCTGACAGGCTCTGATCTCCTGAGAGAGAGGCTCTGATCTCCTGAGAGAGACTGGAGTCCTTCCTGGTGGCTGCCTCTCATTCACCCATCTGTCCCACAGGAGTAGAGAGAGGATTACCGAAACTGACATTGACCCATTGTCCTGGGTAGTTGGAGACTGGATGTTAAATGCAATCCATGAAGTTCCATATAAGGACACAGCAAAGTAGTTTCTTTATCTATTCTTCCCTGTACTTGGACAACCTTCTACTGTGGCTCCTGAACTCCCTTCAATCCTTTGCTAAAATGGTATTAGGATTCTTATTTATTTGTGGTTTCCATTCTAACAACAACCTACATGTACTTCCTGATATTTTGACACATTTCTGGAGAACCATAGCTACTTGGGAGTCCCTACTGCTGAGTTCTTCCTGTTCCTTGTGTCAGAACCCACTTTATGATCCCACATTATAGTCAGAAATTACGAGTTACCACAACCATGCCAGCCAGCATGATCTGAATTAGCAGTTCATGAGTCAAAGATAATGGAAACTAAACAATTTGAATAAAATTTAGTATTGTTGACATAATTCAATAAAATGAATATGACTGTGACATCTCTAATAACTTTCACTGCTTCTGTGATTTTCTACTAGATAAAATATGTATTTTTATCAAAATCACAGAGAATATTTGAGTTGAATTTCATGTTTTTTCAATTTACTAATTTGATTGTAATTGTGTATGACAGTTGGTTATGATTTCCCTCTCTATAAGTCCTTCACATTTGCTTCAAGAAAAAGTGCTAGCATTATTTATACACACATACACACACACACACACATTTGTTATGATAAGTTGTTGCAATAAGTTAGAAGTATCAGAAATATGACCTCAAATTTCCTGGAAGTTCTGATCATATTTTTTCACACATGCAATTACTATTTGAAGAAAGAGCTGATGGAATAAAATTATAACTCATAATAAAAATAATACATATTTTAAATTACTCATTTCCTGTTGCTGGTCTTTCTTTTAAGAACAACTTTGATGTTGAATCTTCTCTGGATTTTCCCTCCATTATCAATCTCAATTCCAATAGCACATTTTCTCATGGTCACTTTTAAACTTTTCTTCACAAATCCAATAATATCTCTGGTAGCCGGTAAACATTCAGACTTAAGCCCAATTTTTTCTTTCTCCTTTCTTCTTCTCCTTTCCCTTCCTCTTCCTTCTTCTCAAAGCATTTGTGTCTCAATAAAACAAAGTTGTTCCATAGTAAAAGATTAAAAACTAAATGTATTTAAAGGCTCTATGATACGGATGAAAGTTTACATTCTAGGTAAATCCATCAGCGTCGAAAGCTAAAGAAATCTTATTTAACAACACCAGTATATAACATATATTTTGTCTAAAATGATGACCATAAAGTTTGGCAATATATTCAAGACACTATGAAGACTGAATTCACTAGTACAGTGATGATAAACCTTCTAGAGCTTTCAAATTTATAAAAAGGATGGGATGTGACACATGTGCCAGAGGTTCACCACCACTGCAGCACTGCTATAGCACACCGAAAAAATGTAGCACTTCTCTGAAAATGACCAACTTCTTTTAAAAAAAAAAAAGCTATTCTAAAGAATTCTTGAGATAAAAGTAGTAGCATATTAAAAATACTTACAGTATCTTTAAGATACGGAGAAATTCTTCAAAAGTTTCTGTCAATCTTTCCGGTCCGTATAAGGCATAGCCACCATGTGCTTTTTTAACATGAACAGCTATGTCGTGTGAATCATCGGGTTGGTACTGACTTCCATCTGTAGCTTCACTAGGTTTTCTGAACAAGCAAACATAACATTTTATGATATCACATACTGTGTGAGCATTACTTTATTCCCAAAAAGAGAAGTGCATTGTTCTGAAATAAGTTGCCATTTTATTAATATATCCTTTTTCAATGCTTTAGTATTGTTATATTTGTCATGCTAAGCTTAGAAATTATTATATATGAAATATGTTCAGTGTATAGGACTGGGTTAAATGCATTACAACTATCTTAAGCAATTGAAATATGTTTCATAATATATTAGGTTTATGTAATTTGGGAAATTATTTTAAAGTCAATGACTAATGCTCTTCTCTTTACACTCAAAACAGTTGCTTTTCAGTGTGAATGCGAAAATGTTTTTGTTTTCTGTTGGCAAAGTGTGAACATTTGATGGTAATTACCGTCCTTTGTGCTTGCGCTATATATGATGTTACAGACTAAAGTTCCCAACACACGTATGAATGAATAAATGACCATTTCCATTAACCAACATTCCTATTAATAACCACTGAAATTTTAAGAGAAAGGAATGGAAAAATGTTGTTTATTTTTAAGAAAAAGACAAGGGTATTGGGAAAATCATAAGAAAACTCAAATGGTCATAGATTTAAGGGGACTTCGCTTTGGACATTTTGTTTTCTCTCTCTTTTGGTACTCATAGTCTCACACTTGCTAGGCAGGCATTGTGCCACAGAGCCAGCAAAATCATAGATCACCAGCCCAATCATGGATTTAGTATCATAGATTGGGTCATTAATATACATAAAAGATTTTAAAATAAAGTTAAATATAAGATATTATGCAAAGTAACAATAGTAAATTTTCACAGTAACATCTATTAAATCCTTAAATGTCTAGTTATTCCACTGTTTCATACATGTTTTCTCATTAATCATGCGAAACAGAAAACATTATTGCTCATTTACAAGGTAAGGAAATTGTGGGGAAAGACAGTATCTCAGAGAGAGAGAGACAGAGACAGAGAGAGAGAGAGAAATGAAAAAAGACTTAGACAAAAAATTCCAGAAAGAAGGTACTAGGTATTTTCCTGGAAATAAAGTTCTAAAGATGTTAAAATTTTGTGCAAAAATATTTTACCTTATTAAACCAGTATACCAAAAAATCATTTTTTAAGTATTGCCACAGTTAATTATTGGTGGATTAATTTTTACTCAAGGTAAACGATAGAGATATGTGGAATTATTTATGGAACTTAACTGTTACCATATAAAGTCAATAATTACAAAGGTAATTCTACACCCACCTTTGATGTTGACATTTCAAAGTTTTGACTTTGGTTTTACTGAGTATGAAATAAAAGAGAATATTCATAATGTACTGTAAGTTTAAAAACTAACAAAAACAACACTAATATACTCACTCACAGTTTTAGAACTAGAACATCACTAGTATGTATAGTACTATACAGCAATGTCTATGCACAAATGACACTCACTTGAGAGGTAACTCAGACTTTTATTTCTATTATTACCTTGAATTTCAAAATAGACTTGTAAAAAGATATTCCTTTTAAAAGATTATTTTAATTTTCAATATTTTAAGCTCTATGGAAATGAATAGTTCTTACAGTTTCTTAAGTTTTTGTTAGTATTCTTCTACTTTGTCATCCTGAGATTTAATGACTCTAGTTGGTTCATTTTACTGCTGTACAAGATTTCATTTTGCACTCATCTACCACAAAGTTTTATTGGTTCTATTGGTGGTAGTTTTTGTTATTTTGGTTTGAATTTTTGGTAGTCTAGGAGATGGATATTCATTTTCATGTTTGTTTTCTGCTTGTGTTCTGTAAACAGACTTATATGTGAAAGACCTCAAGAGATAGCCTCAGAAGTGGAATTGAGTCATAATTTGTTTATCCTAAATTATACTAGTAATGTCAAATTATTTTCCCAAGTGGTTAACTTCAACAAATTACAACTTTTGGTTGCTCTATGTTCTCACAATCACATTATTAACTATTTTATTTTGTAAATTAACTGTAAAAGTTGATCTAGTTTTATGCACTTATTCACTAATAATGATTATATAAAAATTATCAATTAATTTAATTCCTTATTTGATACTTTATTATATTATTTGTTTGTTTGTTTATTGGTACTGTGGATAGAACTTACGACCTTGCACTTGCCAGGCAGGTGCTTATGCTGCTGAGCTAAATCCCTGGCTCCTTATTTGGTATTTTAAAATAAAAAGTATTTTAAAAGCTTGCAGTAGGATTAAGATCTTACTTGTCTTTTTTGACTATGTTGAAATTTGATTATGCAAAACAATAATTCTAAAATTATTTGCAGTTAAGCATGAATCAAGGCAAAGACACCAAACTATACTAGAACTTACTGATTTTTCACTGTCGTACATTTGCAATTTTAAGTCAGAATTTTTAATCTCAAATACCAATCCATTCACTGTTAGCTACATCCCTTTGTGAGGCTTTGAGTGGAAAACTAAGAAATATAAAGCTTTCTTGGAGGATTCTGAAGGGGTATTTTCCTCAAACCCAGATGTGCATTTGTCCAGAGGGTATCACAAGATATTGCCCTCCATTTGCACTGGTATTATAGCTCTTAAGCCCTACAATTTTTATTCCTCTAAATTTTTCTTTAGTCTTTTTTATGCCTTATATCTAGATCTCACCCCAAAGCTCATGTGCTCCATAGAGAGGTGTGACTGGATTTGGGGTGTGTGATAATAGATCAGTTCACTGATTGGTTCAAAATAATTCTGCATGTGGATGATCTGACTTACTAAGAAAAAACCCACCCTGGGTGTCAATGGCACCAACCAACAGGCTTGTAGCCTGAGTAGAATAATACGAGAAAATAAAGGAAAGTCACATGGCTTCCTGCATGCCGTAACATGGACCAATTCTCCTCTGCCATGCTGCCTTACCTTTGTGCCAACTGACTATGGAATGAAACATACAAAATGTGAGCTAAAATAAACCTTTCCTCCCATAACTTGTGAGTATCAGGTATTTTGCTCCAGCAATCAGAAAGTAACTAAAATAAACCAAATACTTTTAGTAGATCTATGCAAATTTTTCTAGATAATAATTAGAAAAAAAGTAATTTAAACACTCTTTCATAAATGGTTTCTATAAGATCATTCCAAACAAGAGAAATAGCAATGGGTAAATTTCCACCCTCAGGAAGTAAACTGGTGAATTGCAGTCTTTATCTTATATGGAACAAGAGTGCTGAGATTGTCATACATGTGGCCAAATCATCCAAAGTCAAAATTGAAGAGTCAAGGGTCTATTATAAATTTTGACAAGTAACATTGGAATCTGTGTATTTATAAAAAATGTATATTTTATTGTTAGAGGTGAGCAATATTTACCTGATTTCTATTAAATTAATGATCATGCTAAATTCAGTTTTCTCTTTTCACTTCTAAAAAGTAATAGAACATGTGCAGCTAAAAATGAACAGTTGGATTTACATGTATTCTTTTGTCAAAATTGTCACATTTTCCAACACACATAACAAGCTATAGGAATACGCAAGAAATCCAATTGTTTACACAAGATTATCAAGAATTTTTTTCTCCTAAGAATAAATTAAATTAAATTTAAAAATTTAGATTTCTCAAGGCAACTTTTAATACAGCAAAACATTAATACATACTTCTAAAATGATAATCACATAACACATTCCTTTGTCCCTCATAAACTTCTACTGACAATTCAACTCCAAAAACATTTGCTGAACTATTAACTCAGGCAAAAATTAGTCACTGTCTTCACTATCTCAGCTCCAAGGTATGAATTATTTGTATCTTTCCATTTTACTCTATTTTTCCACCCACAGAACATTGCTGAATTAGTCACACACCTGGGTGATTTCAAATCTACATTCTAATTTTAACTGTTCCTTGATTTTGTTCAGCTTTCCTAAATTAGCTATTTGTCATGCTCTTACAAACTCACCTCAATGGTTTCCATCTAGTGCCTTTTCCAACCCTATTCCCACATCTGTAGACAACTTACCTCAGTACTAACATTTTCTGTGATTATTAAGAATAGTTGGGAAAAAAAAAAGATACAACATCTCCCTAGCCATTCAGCTGTATTGTTACTTAAGCAGCACTTGACCTCCAATTTACTGAAGAACATAATTAAATGCAGAGAAAATGTGGCCTGCAAATGCTCTGAATTTCCATTCATTGCCTTTTAGTAACCTCCTTAAGTATTGCTTAGCTCTATAGAGTTAATATAAGTAATGAATAGGGGAGCAAACTGATTTGGGGGGCCATTTCAAGGGCCCATTTAGGAACATAAGAAGGTATATTTCCTGACACTGATAGTAGACAACCCGGAAGCAGCTCCAAACTTTCAACTATATCACTTTCAACCAGAGAACTGACTCCCTTTGAATAAAAGATGGGCTTTTCCTCCTCAATTGTATAGGGTCTTTAATAAATGGGATTTGTGAGACAATACACAAATATTTACATTACATCTTCAGCTGAAATCATAATTTCATGATGCCCACTACCAATGTCTTCACTAATGATGTCATATTTGCCCACTGTTGGGGTGCTGGCCAATAATTCCATGTGATGACAATGTTAGCTAGGATCATCTGCTGCTTTAACATCCCATAAAAATCTATGAAAGTGAAAAGCTTTACCTGAGATTTCAGAAATTCCCCAGGAGATCACATCCTGCTATCCTATCTGCTATCCTGCTTCTTATTTACCTATGCCCTTTGTTCCAGAATTATGTATTCAGAAGTGAAACCAATTTTTTAAATTTCCTAAACAACAAAAACCACAAGGTAATCATGAAGCGTGCTTGTAATTATAAAAGAGTTTATCAAATTGGAGATATCTTGAAGAAATTTTAGATCTATGACACAGCGTATTAAAATTAATTAATAGGTGTTCATTAGTTTTTTATTTCTGGGATACAATACCTGACACCCACAGTTTAAAGGGGGAAAAGTTTAGTTGGCACATGATTCTAGAGCACTCAGTTCATAGTCTATTGGCTCCCAGGCAGAAAGATGAGATTAAGGGCAAAAGCCAGAGAGGAAGCAGCCAGGGATTAGATACAGTTTCCAAGGTGGCACTTCGTGACCCACTGGGACACAGCCAGAAGCATGCTTCACTAATTCCCTGGGTGCATCTCAAGCCCATCAATTTGACAATCCAGCTTAACTATCACCCCATTTTTCTTTTCTTAACTGTCTTCACCCCCATCCAACACTTGTGGTTTCTTCCTACTCAACACACGTCCCTTTGATTGTTTCCTGGCTCCTCTATACTCCTTCATGTCTCTTTTTCTCTACATTATGTCCCTCATAGCTTTCTCGCCAGTTCCAAATTGGAATGGCTCTGGAAGGAAGAGCAAGTCTGCCTTTATTAGCACCTACCCCCAGATGCTTCTTACACAAAGAAGAAAGCAACAATAAAATAACCTTCCTTGAGCATCATCTAATTCCTCGGTTCCAATTATTATAATGGTATTTTCTTAAACTCAGAATTGAAACTTTCTTACAAGACTTCGTGTTAGAAAATATTATGGATATAGGACATTTTTAAAAATTGCCATCTCTTTGCTGCACTAATGCTTTAGGCTACCCAGGAGTTCCTTCCTATTCCATAGTAAAGGGTTTAATTTGCGTCTCCATGGACAAGACCAGAATGTGGCTGAGTCAATTTCTACAATCTTCCCCCTTCCTCCCTTCATACAATTTTCTGAAAGATCCAGGTGTTGTTCTTTATTTCTCCTTTGCTTTGTCTTTTTTTTCTTTCCTGTTCTTATTGCCTCCTTCCCTCCCTCCTTTCCTTCCTTCAATCTTTTGGCCTTTTCCACACTCAGAGCCACTATATATCCATTTTAACATTCATTAGAAAATTGATGTATAAGTTTTTAATTCTTTCCAACATATTCCTTATAAAAACTATCAAATTTATCAAATTAAATAGAATATCATCTAGAAAGGTTTTGCATACATTTGGCTAATCAACAACGCAAGCATTCTCAATGTGAAAATTATCACGTTGCTTCAAATGTTCTTTCCTTTCTCATGGACAATTTCTACTTTTCCTGAAACAAGCATCTCTTCCTTGCACAAACAAACCCTTCCCTGACCTTGCACTACACCATGCAGCTTCTCGGCACACATACACACACACACACACACACACACACACCCTTCCCTTAGTCCACTCTGACACCAACCACACGGTATTCATCACCTAACAGTGTATGTCAGTACCACCAAACTCAGCATGAGAACCCCACCTGAACTGAATTTAGCACAGAGCTTCTGTTCAGCATATATTGTTTGAATAAATAAAAATAAAAGGCATCATCAAAACATTGCTTTCCAAATAGTATAATTTTATTTTTTTCTTTTTAGAATAAACAGGTAAACAGAATTACTATATTTCCAGATTTTTAATACTAAAAACAGGAGTACCTCATTTATAGACTTTGGAACATCTGAGAAAATATAGGATTATATGGAATATAATCAATATATTTTCATTTATTCTAATGCTAAGTATATAATAGCCTACTCTTTAAACATTTATCAATTATTCTGAAGCTAGATATAAGGCAGAATGAAGTAACTACTCTTTAAATATAGTTTAGCACATGAATAAATCGAACAATACTAAGGGAAGAAATTGAGTCTCAAAACAAAAGCTCAGAAAACAATTTTTCAGAGAGATTTTTAGAAAGTCAATTTTCTGTTGCTTCTCCTCTAAATATTCATCTTTAGTTTCAAACCTACTTTAAGAGAGAATTTACAGTCCATTTAGCCCGTATGTATACCATACCAAATGACTGCCTCAAAACATTTTGGGAAAAATATATATAGCATAAAGAACTTCCTCACCATTTCAACCCAGATCAAAGCTGCATGTTTCCTGCCTTTACACTTCAAAGTAAATCTGATCTTCAATTCAAGCAA
This sequence comes from Dolichotis patagonum, assembly GCA_004027295.1. Classification (NCBI taxonomy): domain Eukaryota; kingdom Metazoa; phylum Chordata; class Mammalia; order Rodentia; family Caviidae; genus Dolichotis; species Dolichotis patagonum. Next base: position 85,331 of record PVJX010003495.1, on the reverse strand, counting down.
CTGGGATAGTTTAGCCTCCTTAGTATCAAAGGTCAAGTTTAAGCATCAATTCTTTGAACAAAACACATTTTGACAACTTTTGGAAGGACGGTAATTTGGCCAACTGAGCATTCAAACTTTTGGACTCATGAGAAACATTCCCAACAGATCTCCACTCAGGATGCCTTTGGCATGGGAAGAACTTGTAGGGCAGTGCTGGAGGTGCGGAGACAGGGAGAAAGCAACCAAAATTCTTTTGCTCTTTCTCATTCAAATTATTCAGTTGACAGTTATGTAACACAAACTAAGAGAAAATTGTTTTGCAGAATATTACCATTACCTAGGTAATAATAAACTTGGAAACTTTTTACATATAGAAAATTACTTCTGCCTCTCTTTTCCTTACCCAGTCTTGTTCCTAATTAAAATGGAATTTTTAAAGATAAAAGGATAGAAGATACTGGCAGGACTTCATTAAAATGCCCATTACAATCCATCTAGCATGTGTGTCCTTATAAAAAAAAAATACAGAAGTAATTTTGAACTGTCATGCTTTGCATATTAAGTGTAGCATATGATTTGCTGCTAAATTTAACAAAACAAATTTCTGAGGAGTTTCTCCTCAGTAGTGGGGGTGTGATTTCAGGACCACCCAAGAATCTCAGAATCTATGGGTGCTCAAGTCCATCATATAAAATGATGTGGTGTCAACCTATAACCCACACATACCCTCTCATATTCTTTAAATCATTTCTAAGTTATCTATGATACTTAATGTAAAGTAAATAATAAATAAAGCATTGTTAACTCTATTGTGGAAGAACTAATGAGAAGATAATGCCTATGGTCAGCACAGAAACAATTCTCTGAGTATTTTTGATCTGATGTTGGTTGAATCCACAGATATGAAATATCTTGTGTGACCAAAAACTCTGGCAAATATTCAAAGTTTTGAAAATTTATTAGAGTAAAAGATATTGCTATTAATCCCACTAAAATGCGCTCCTTTTTTTCAACACATGTATCCCATAATACTTATCACTTTCCGAAGCAGTTCCATCCTCATTCTTATCTTTATTGCACTGTTCTCCCTGCCCAGAACTGATTCAAAGGATTTACCTGCCATAGTCATTTTGGCTTAGGGACAGAACAAGAAGTCACACCGTGACAGATACAGTGAATCAGGTGGATGAAGATAGACCATAACGTTTTTCTTTTGTTTTGTGTAGGTTTTTTTTAGCTCTTTTTTATTAATTATGTAATTTTATTAGTACATACTGCAATACATAATTACACCTACCTACCGTGGGGAGTGTGTACCTGCATGCAGCACATCTTAGTTCTTTTTTGGCCTCTTCCCCTCTCATCTTTCTTTCTCCCTCCGACTCTTGATTCCTTTCTTATTGGAAAAAGCTCTATTTCTATGCTTTTCTTTGATTGTCTTTTTCTAAAATCCTTTTTCCTTTCTTGCCCTATTCGTTCACTCTTGTTCTCCTTCACACTTGAAAATGATCTCTCTTCTTCTAATTATCTATCCCTCATTTTCCTTTTGTATTCATATTGTGGGTGTCTCATACAGAGGAAATCACATGACACTTAAACTTGTGTATTTAATTATGATCTCAAAAAGTTTGGTATCAAAGTGCACCTGTTTACCTAGAAATTTCTCAAGTTTACCATTCTTTACTGCAGAGTAGTACATTATTTATATAAGTATATCTCCTTTATCCATTTTTCATACAGGCTATTTTTAAGGTTTAGCTACTATAAATTGTGCTGCTGTAAATGTGAGTATGCATGTACCAGACTAATATGATGTCTTTAACTCTGTCGGGTAGATATCTAGAAGGGAAATATCTGGGTCCAATGGAATATCTATTTTTCATTTTTTGAGGAATCTTTATACTGATCTCCATAGTGGTTGTGGTACCTTACATTCCCAAGAATGTAGAAGAGGTCCTTTTTCCCAGCAGCCTTGTGAGCATTTGTTATGATTTGATCTCTTGATGATAGCCATTCTTTCTGTAGCAACATGGTATTTCACTTTTGTTTTAATTTGCATTTCACTAATGACAAGTGATGTTAAACATTTTTTCATATATTTATCAGCCATCTGCACTGTTTCTCCTAATTTAGATGTCCATTCTTTCATTGGATCTTGTATTTTGGGAGTATCTAATTTTTGAGTTCTTTATATATTCTAGATGTTAGTGTTCTTTCTGAGGCATAGCTAGGAAAAACTTCTTCCTATTCTGCATATTGTCCTATAACTCTGTTGATTGCTTCCTTCTGTCATAGTGTCTTTCTCATCATTGGTACAAAACACTTGACACCTTCTAGTTAAAGGAGAAAAGGTTTATTTTGGCTCGCAGCTCATAGGCATTGCAGTCCAATATCATCTGACTCCAAAGTGGGGTATTTTGCAGAGTGGTGAGCCCTCCTTTTCTTTCCCTTTTTATTCCATGCAGGCTACAAGCCTATTGGTTGGTGCCATCCACACTCAGTGTGATCCTCCCTCTTTAGTAAGTCCATCCACACCCAGAACCATGCTAAACCAATCTGTGGACTAATGTAATTCTATCTCACTCATTTGCAGTCCAGTCACCTTCCAAAACCCTACCTACAAACACATGAGACTGTAGGGGACATCTACATATAAACATAATACCTTTGATACACAGAAGCTTTTTAATATGATTCTCGGTATTATTTCTTGGGCCATTGTGATTCGGTTCAGGATGTCTTTGCCTACACCCCTGTCTTCAGAAGGTTTAACTAAGAATGCAGAAGATTAAGTTTTTCTGTTTTAACATTTAGATCTTTGATCCATTTTCATTTTCACTTAGCATCATGTGAGATTATCAGTTTAGACTCAATTTTCTGCATGTAGATAACCTGTTTTCCCAGCATGATTTATTAAAGTGATTATCTTTCCTTCAATGTATGTTCTTGGCCTTTCTGTCAAAAACCAAACAGCTAAATGTGGTTGGGGTTGTTTCTGCTTCCTCTGTTCTGTTCCACTGATCACTATTTCTGTTTTGTGCCATATCATGCTGTTTTATCACTGTAGTTTTACAATATAACTTCAAATCTGGGACTGTGATGCCTAGTGCTTTGCTACTGTTACCCAAAATTGCATTGGTTATTAGGAGTCTTTTCTTGCTTTTCATATGAATTTTAGAGTTGTTTTCTCTAGCTTTATGAAGAATATTGTTGGCATTTTGATTGAAATTTTTTTATATCTATATATCAATCCTGGGAACCAGGTCATATCAACTGTATTTGTTCTACCTAACAAGGAGCAGGGGATAGCTTTCCATTTTCTGATGTCCTCTTCAATTGCCTTTTGAATAGTGATGTAATTTTCATGGTAGAGGTCTTTCACTTCCTTGGTTAGGTTACTATCAAAGCAGTGAACTTTTCTTCACACTTTTGGAGATGGTATAGGTTTCCCAAAATTCTTTCCTTCTTGTTTATTTTATTAGTACATGTTAGTAATTCATGCAGTTTACAGTCATCTTGGGGAGTGGTTGCATAAACATATTACAGTTTGTTTCCTTTCTGTAATCCGGTTCCCTCCCCCACTCTTCCTGTCATTCTCCAATCACTTTTTTTAATCCTGTTCTCACTTTTAGGGTTTCATACATGCTATGGCATATAACATTGACACTGATTAAGGTTTTTAGGTTCTTGTACATGGAACATCTTTATTCCTCTCACTTCTCTTCACTCTCCCCTTTCCTCTCTCCTTGTTCCCTTGTACCATTTCCCTACTGCATGAAATCTGTCTTCTTGTCTTTCCATCTTTTTTTCATTTTTTTTCCATTGGAGCTCTTCATCACTAAAATGGAGGATCATATAAGCTTGGTCTCTGATTTATTTTAATAAACTCAACATTATGTTTTCCAGGTGCATCTATTTTCCTAAAAATGCCTCAAATTTGTCATTCTTCATAGCAGAGTAGTACTTCTTTATATAAAGATACCATCTTTTGTTTACCCAGTCACCTGTTGATGGGTATACAGGATGCTTCCAGGATTTAGCTATCATGAATTGTGCAATTGTAAACATTAGTGTGCAAATATCACTGTATTATGATGGCTTAAATTCTTTGAGGAATATATCTAGTAGAGGAATAGATGGATCATATAGAATGTCTAATTTTGGTCCTTTGAGAAATCTCCATACTGATTTCCATATTGGTTGTTCCAGTTTTCATTCCCACCAACAAGGTAGAAAAGTCCCCTTTTGGTCACAATTACTCCAGTATTTGTTATTATCTTATTTCCTGATTGTCATTTTTCCTGGAGTAAGATGCAATCATAGTCTTGTTTTAATCTGTATTTCTTTAATGTCCACAGATGTTGAACGTTTTTTCATATATTTGTTAGCCATTTGTATTTCTTCCTTTGTGAAGTGTCTGTACATCTCTCTACCCCCTTTCTTGACTTGGTCTTTAATTTCAGAATGTTTAATTTTGTGAGCAAATACTTTGGCAAATATTTTTTCTCATTATGTAGGTTTTCTCTTTACTGGTTGAATCTTTTTCTGTACAAATATTTTTAGTCTGATATATTCCCATTTGTTGATTCTTGCTGCTATTTTCTGTGCAATTTAGTTTCTGTTTAAAAAAAATCCTTTCGTACTCCTATGTCTTCAAGTGTTTTACTCATTTTGTCTTCCAAGAGATTTAATGTTTGTGTTTTAATGTTTAGATCTTTGATCCATTTTGATTTAGTTTATGGTGAGAGATAAAGTTCCATTTCATTGTTCTACAAAGAAATAGCCAGTTTTCACATCATCACTTGTTGAATAGGCTATCTTTACCCCAACATATCCTTTTAGATCAAATAGTTGAATATGTCTGGGGAGGTTTCTGTATTCTCATTTCTGTTCCATTGATCCAAATGTTTGTTTTTGTTTTAGTATGATGCAGTTTTTTTACTACTACTTTATGCTATAGCTTGAAGTCTGGCATTGCTATGCCACCTGTTTTCGCTCATCTCCCAAAATTACTTTTGTTATTGGGGTTGTCATGGATTAAAAACTGGTAGTCAATTTAATACCAGCTGAATTAAATCAATATGGTGCTGCATATAGATGGCCCACCTGAGAAAAGCTGCCAGCATAAATAGAGACATGGAGAAGAAGAGCAAAGCATTGTGGGTTTCCAAAGTGTTGTTGTTTGGAGCCACTGGTTCTCCTGGAGGAGCTTGTCATGGCCAGCTTCCCTGATATGAATTCAGCCATTATCATTGGACGAGCTAGGGACCTTGTCACTGAGACTGGCTGTGGTTCATTTTGCAGGAGCTCTGGTCTTTGCTTTGAGCATCACTTCCTGGCCCCAGAGGGGAAGATGTTTGCTATTTAATCTCCAGAAGTTTGTCATGCTGGCTTCCTGGAATCTTCTCAACTGTTCTCATCATCAGGGGATCTCAGAAAGACCTCATTGTCGCTGAGGATGGCTGTGGTACTTTTCAAGGGAGCCCTGGCCCTTATTTTGAGCATCGCTCTTGGCTCCAGGGTAGAACCATCAACCTACTATCACAGACCCTGCACCCTACTAGCATAGACTTTCTAGCTTCCACCACTGACCTTTGAGCCTTCCCAGAGTAGGTGTATGAAACGGATTTGCATGAGTCATTGTCGTGGGCTCTAGACCTCCAGTAAGACTCATGAGAGTCATTGTTGTGGGCTCTAGGTTTTCAACTGAACTCCTGCAAGACATTGCTGTGAGATCCAGACCCTCAGCTGCATTTTATAGGTCTTTAGTGTTGTGAACAGATTTCCCGCATTTTGTTGTATTTAATCCTGGGTGATCATCATAAAATAATGTAAATTTTGTGTCCTGTATGTAATTGGTCTCCTTGCAATCATTGACTACAACAGGAGTTCTCTTCTAGTCCATATAAATTTTAGAATTATTTTCTCTAGATGTAGAAAGCATGTTGTTGGTATTTGGACTGGGACTCCATTGATCTCTATAGCAGTTTTCTGCTTATCCAGGAGCAAAGAATATCCTCCCATTTTTTGATGTCTTCTTCAGTCTTCTTCTTCATAGTACTATAGTCTTCTTTATAGATGTCTTTCACTTCTTTGATTAGATTAGTAATTTCTAAATACTTTATTTTTGTTGAAGCAATTGTAAATGGGATTGTTTTCATAATTTCCTTCTCATTGCATTCACTATTTAGTGTACATAAATTCTAATGATTTTTGTGTGTCACTTTTGTACACTGCTATTTTCCTGAAATTAGTTATATAAATTCTAAGAGTTTTCTGGGGGACTTCTTTGGGTCTTCCATGTAGAATGTCATGTCATCTGAAAGCAAGGACAATTTCAATTCTTCCTTTCCTATATATAACATTGTTATATTGTTCTCCTGCCTACTTGCTCTGGCTCAAGTTCCAAGTACTATGCTGAATAGAAGAGGTGATAGACATTCTTGTGTTGTTCTTGATTCCAGAGGGAATGTTTTTAGTATTCCCCCATTTAGTACGACTCTGTTTCTTGGCTCTTAGCTTTTACCATATTTAGTTATGGTACTTCTATAACTCTTTTCTTTAGCGCTTTTATCTGAATGAGCTTTTATCTAATATATTGCATTTGTAAACTTTTGTATTTTAAACTATTCTTGTAACTTTGTGATGAAACTTACTTGATCAAGTTGTATCCACTTTTTGATAATACGCTACATTCTATTTGCTAATATCTTGCTGAAGGTTTTCCCATCTATGTTCATTAAAGAGATTGGTCTATAGTTCTCTTTTTCAGTTGGGTCTTTTTCTAGTTTTGGGATCAGAGTTATAGCCATAAATGAATTTGGGACAACTCAATTCCTTTCAATTTCTTTGAATTTGAAGAGTATTGATGATACAATATCCTTAATGACTTTGTAGACTTCAACTGTGAATCCCTCAGGTCCTTGGATTTTATTAGTTGGTAGAGTGTCAATTACGGAGTCAACTGCATTGTTTATGATTGGATTATTAAGTACATTTATGTTTTCTTGGATTCGTTTTTGTAGTTTGTGTCTAGAAATCTGTGAAGAAACCCATTTCTTCAAAATTTGGTAATTTATTGGAATACATTTCAAAGTAGTTACAATCTTCTGGATATGGACAGTGTCTGTTGTGATTTCACTTTTGTCATTTCTAATTGCACTTATGTGAGTTTTTTATTTGATGTGAGTCTTTATTTTGATGAGTCTTGCTACAGCCTTTTAATTTCATTAAGTCTTTCAAAGAAACAGCTCTTTGCTACAATGATTTGTATTACAGTTCCCTAAGGTTCAATTTCTGTAATTTCTTCTGTCATCTTTATAATTTCTCTCCGTAGTTTTGTTTCAGGCTCGTTTGCTGTTGTTGTTGAAATATCTTAAGGTTTCTCATTAGATTATTGATTTGAGCTTGCTATATTTTTCTAATATGTGAATTAATTGCAATGAATTTTGCTCTTAGAACTGCTTTTAAAGTATCCCAAATGTTTCATTGAGTTGTACAGTCATTGTCATTAACTTTAGAAATATTTTAAATTTCTTTTTTGATTTTTTTCTTTGAACTATTGGTTGTTTAGAAGTATATCATTAATATTCTAGGACCATTGGCCTTTTCCATATTTTCTTCTGTCATTGGTCTCTATTTTCATTGTGCAGGGATTGGATAGTACGCATGAGGTGATGTCAGTAATTTTATATTTACTTTAGCAGGCTTTGTGGACTGGTATGTGATCTATTTTGGAAAAGATACCATGTGCTGCTGAAAAGAATATATACTCAGGGTTAGATGAGTGGAATATGCTCTATATATCTATGAAGTCCATATGTTCAGGGTGTGGTTCAGCTTTAAAATTTATTTATTAGCTTTTAGTTTAGTTGATCTGTCTCTCTGAGAAAGTAGGGTGTTAAAACCTCCTACTATGATCGTGTTGCTGTTTATTTCATCTTTTAATTTCAGCCATATTAATCTCAGGGTCATATACATTTATCAAAGTTACCTCTTCTCATTGGATTATTCCTTTAGTATGTAGTGACCTTCTATGTATTTTCTAATCTATTTTAACTTGAAATTTACTCTGACTGGTATTAGAATTCCCACTCCTGCTTATTTTGAGCTACCTTGTGCATGAAATGTTATTTTCCATCATTTAGTTTTAAGTCTATGAGTATCTTTTTGGATTAGATGAGTTCCTTAAAAGCAACAGATTGTTGAATTCTATCTTTTGATTCAGTCTGGCAGTCTGTATCTTTTGCTTGGAAAATTGAGGCTATTAAGATTGACTAAGGCTATTAAGATATTACTGTAGATATGCTGGTTATTTACTATCATTGTCTTCTTTATCTCTTGGTATATCATTTGTTTTACTTTTCCTGTCATTTTTTATTGTTATTTCTCCACAGACCTCACTAGCTTCCTATGTGTTTTTAAGTATTTCCAATCCTATGTTTCTGATAAGAATATTCTTGAGTATTTTTTCTATAGCTGGTTTAGTGATCATAAATCTGAGCTATATTTTTCATCGAAATACCTTATTGTTACATCTATTTTGAAGGATGCCTTTGATGGGTAAATTAATCTGGGTTGGGAGTTATTTGTTCTTGGGCTTGAAAGAGTTCACTCCAAGCTCTTCTGGTCTTGAGGGTTTGTGCTGAGAAGTTTGCTGTGATTCTAAATGGTTTACCTTTGTATTGATCTTTATTTTTATGGCTAGCTTAAAATTCTAGGATTTTTTTTATTTGCAAATTTAGCAAGGATATGCCTTGGTGAACTTTTCCTTTCATTATAATTGCTTGGTGTCTATTTTTCAATGAGTATCACTTACTTGCACTTTGAAATCTTTTCTTATATTTGGAAATTTTTCTTACATAATTTCTGCAAGAATGTTAGTGACTCCATCTGTGTGGTGTTCTTGCTTTTCTCTAACTCCCATTAGCCATAGATTAGATTAGATTTTGTTGTCATCTAGTAGCTGCTGGACTGTCTTCTCTTATCCTATTATTTTCTTTATGGCTTCTTTGAACTCTTTTGTTATAATTCATTGTTTTGACCTCAATATCAGAGACTCTGTCTTCACACTGGTCATGAAAGAGGACTTCAAGAACTGCTTCAGGAAGTGACAAGAATGATGGGGGGAGTGTAAAATAGTCCAATGAGCAGGACTGTTTTCAGGGGGATTAATATCAGTATACAGTGTAATTTTTAAATTTAAGTATCATATATATATATATATATATATATATATATATATATATATAATCCCATGTACATAATGACCAAATACTATTCACAGCCATGTAGTTTAATTGAAATAATCCCATAGATTAATGGATGAATACTCTAAATTGTGGACCAAATCTTCCCAGTAGAAACTTTTGCCAACCAAAAAGGTAAAATTTAGTGATTTTATTTTACATTCTAAGAATGCATACAATGCGTGAAGGCTAGTTTCTGACACTGTGGTCTGCTGGCTAGCAGCATGCTTTTACCTGGTAGTATGTTAAAAACCTCAGGTCCCACCCAAGACCTTCTAAATCATAAGCTCCCCAAGGGTTTTATGCACACATTAAAGTTTTAAAAACACTGATGTGTCTGGATTTTATTGAAAGTAAATTTGACAGTAAAACAATTTCTGTCATTGACTGCTGAGTAATAATACCTCTGTAAATACTTAATAATTGCCTTTTGAATAATAAATCTCCTGTGTTGAATTAAATATGCAGAAGGCCATTAGCCTGAAGCTGTCTCTGTATCTTGAGTTCCTAAGTAACAAACCTCAGTCTAATATAAGAAGTAAATACATGGAAACCTAACTTGTAGTATATTTTTCCTAGCAAATACCTGGTTTCAGCCAACCATAATCAGATAAGTTTCAGCCAATCATGGGCAACCAACTGATCAGATCGTGTCCAAGCAAGGCACATGATTGAACACATCATACCCAAATGTCTTGAGACAGCCAATCATATGATTTATTTAATTTGGCATATATGTCTGTCTATGAAAATCATAACTCACAGCCAGGCATGGTGGCACACGCCTGTCATCCCAGAACTCACTCAGGAGGCTGGGGCAGAAGGTCATTGTAAGTTTGAGTCCAGCCTAGGCTACAAAGTGAGCTCAAGGCCAGCTTGAACTGCAGAGAGAACTTGTCTCAAAAAAAAAGGAGTGAGAGAGAGAGAGAAAGAGAAAGAGAGAGAGAGAGAAAGAAAGAAAGAAAAATCATAGCTCACACTGCTGGGGAAAGCTCTCTGAACCTCTTCAGGATCTGATTGCTGGCTGATTAATAAATCACTCTTTTCTCAAATGCACCATATCTAATTTAATTTACCTGGTTTTTCTTTTAACCCAATGGGAAGTTTATGTTCCTGTCTTTCACACTATATCTTTTTAGATCACAATACAAGTGAATAATAGCATTTGTACTTTGTCATTTATGTTGTTCTGTTTTCTATAGCCAGTTTACTCTACTGAAAGCTTGAAGGGGATTATTTTCCATTGTCTTTGATCAATGAAATCTACCTTTATTTAAAAGTTCTAATTAAATTTTCTCATCTTTGCCTTTAAAAAAATAAGTCATGGCAAGTGCTGTACTAGCTGTGCCCTAAGAATCTGCTGTCAGAAGCAGTGAGCCTCTAAAGATTCCACGCTTTATAGAGGTCAAAGGGAGGAGCTCCTCTCACCTCTGAGCTGCCAGCGTATCCCATGCCTGTTACAGAATAGCTTTCAAGTCTGCTCTGGCCTCTAGATTGGTATCTTCTGAAGAATGACTGCATTTTTCTTCTACTGCATCTCTGCTCACAATTTTGTGTTTGACTCTCAGATTCTTGCTGCATAGCCTGCTATTTCCCTCCTTAAGGTCCCATAGCCCATCAACCCTATCAGCATCTCACTCCTTCCTCACCTGTGGTACACTGGGAGAGTCCAGAAGGCCTGTCTGCTAGATACAGGAGAAGAAAGAGGAGTGATGTCAGCTTCAATGTTAATTCAGGAATCTCTCTCTGCCAGTTCTGTACTGATATTTTCACTTCAGACTGCATGTTGGATTGAGTTTAGTGTAAGCCTGGCTTTCAAAATCTCAAGGCCTTATTTTTAAGTAATTCCCAAGAATCTAAGAATATTTTTTAAAGTTCTGAGATTTTATTTCCAAAGTACATGGTACTGAGTAGACAGAGACTCATAACCAGTTGATTATCATTTTCCTGATAGCTATCTGGATATTTCTACACTCCACATCACCTTACCACGAAATTTATTAAGAATGGGACTAAATAAAGAACAACAGTCCTGGAGATGAGCTCACTTTTTCTGTTTTCTTCCTCTAACATAAGCATCCATTTACATCATCTTCTCTCTCAAAGTAGTATTTTCTCAGAAACCATTAAGGGCAGGGATATAGAAGGAGGAGCCACAACATTAGGGGAAAATATATCAAAAGATAATAAAAACATTAACATCTCACATATGTCTTCCTATGATATTTATAACATCAACTAGACATTGGGACCTCAGATCAATAGAGCTAAAAGGAACTTTTAATGTCATCTGCTCAATCATTTCATTTTAGATACCAGATAACGATGTCCAGATAGATTGATTTCTCCAGAGTCATAAAGTTAGTAGTGGCAAAATAGATGCGATAAATCAAGGCACTGAATGCTCAATCTAATGCATTTTCAATTGCTAGCTGAATTCACTTACTGATAACTTCTAAAAAGGAATTCTTCTGTGTCTTGTCAGAGAAGTTAATGGAAGTTAATTATATATGGTTATCTCATTACAATTTTTTCTGTACCAAACATGTACCCATTTGAGTTATTCATGCTTCTTCTCTACCCCTGCATTTAATGCTTGTTCAACCATTCAATTTGCATTAAACAATTACTCTGCTCTTTTCCCTGTATACCTTAGGGAAAATAATGCTGACTTTATCATGTACAATTTAAGAAATGTCCTGATTAGCTGGAAGTCTTTCAAGTTTTTTTCACTTTTTCTCCTGTCAATGCTGTAAAATCTTGCAACAGAATTCATCTGATATTAGCCAACTGTCATTTTCATTAATTCAGTAAAGAAGAATATATTGGTAGAAATATCCAAGTTAGTCAATTTATGGTGATGGCTCTCAGCTTTGACCACATTATTTTGGCTTTACATTCTTTTGTGAAAAGTCTCCTCACTCATAATCCCCTTACATGCCATATTAAAAAATAATACTTTATCTACTATGAATGATATCTGAAAGGTAATCTGAATTTTTAAATATCTTTTGATTTTTTAAAATATTCACTAATTTTATCTGAAACAAAAGTTCAACTTTACTAATATTTTTATACAATTTAAGATTGTTACATGTATATAGGCTTCCTTGCAAATATTTTAATTTCTCCCTCTGGTTAAAATATCACAGCCAGGCATGGTGACCCATGCCTGTAATCCCATCCAGCACTCAGGAGGTTGAGGCAAAAAGATTACCATGAATTTAAGGCCACCATGGACTACATAGTGAGTGCATGGCCAGTCTGAACTACATAGAGAGTTCCTGTCTCAAACTAAATACTGCATTTTTAATAAATTTATTTCATCATGTTTCCACAATGTTATAGATATTTATTTGTTTCCTCAGTTAGCACCATTTACATGAACTTCTTTTTCACTCTGTATGTTTTCTAATTGTTTAAAAAAATATAGATATTAAATTTATTAAAGAAACAATGACAATTTTTGTAAATATTGCTACTGTTTTTTAAAGTACTGGGAACTGAACCCCAAGCCTTTGCACTGATCTACATTCTCATCCTTTATTTTTATTTTGAGACAAAGTTTTGCTAAGTTGAATTTGGAAGCTTCCCTCCTCAGCTTCCAAAAGTATTGAAATCACAGCACTGAAATTACAGGCTTTCTGCCCCACCTCCAAAATCACTGTAACCATATATAAGTAATATATCTCATCTTACCCACAAGGATTTCCTAATTTCCTTACAAAAAAAATGTCTCCCACCACATTTTTTGTATAATAGGTTCTAGGTCAATGGATAGATAGGCTAATGTATGACTCAGATTGAGCCAGTCTGAAACTTTTTCCAGAATTACTCTGGCTGAAAAAGAAATTCCACTATCTGTACTGTTGTAGCTTTTACAAATCTGAGGTTACAGATAACCATGTTCCTGCCTCATAGAAAAAGTCCACAAACAAAGAAGTATACAGGGACTGACCACAAATATAAGCCAACGACAAGAGTCTACACACATTCAAGTTCTTGGCTCCTCTTCTCTAAGGACTGCTTTATTCTTCCTCTGATTGATCAGGTGAATGAATAGATAATCTTTTTGGACTGCTTATGCTTCTTTCAACTGGACTTTTATTACTTATGACAGAAGCTTGGACTAGTGAATTGTCCAATTAGAAACTGATCAGTGAGTAATAAATATAAATTGTACTTAAGTTATTAGAAATATCATTTCTCATGGTTTAGAGAATGTGAACTAATATAATTGTTCAGCTAGAGATATAGCTGTTCTGGATAGAAGTAACCTGCAATCTTGATTTGGCAATTTTAGAATATAAAAATTATATTTTTAAGATACTAAATATTTGCCATATTCACATTTGTGGCTCCAACTTTTTTCACTTTTATATAAATATAGTTCTCAGGAAATTGTCTGGCTTTGCAATATTTACAAGACTCTTAAACAATAATAAAAAGCAAATCAATATATCAGTAGAAAAGAGTCAGATTTAAATTGATAAGCAAAACTACACTGAAATTAGTATAGAATAACTTAGAAATGCTTCTACTCACATAAAAAGCTAGCATTCTAAATTAGTACATTTATATAATGCCATATTCTTAATATAGAAGAATACAGATATGAATCTGAGATTATACCGATCACTCTTTGTATCCTAATCTTTTTTAGACAGGGTCTGTTCTATGCAGTTAAGGCTAGCCTTAAGCTCACTTTGTAGCCCAGGCTGGCCTCCAACTCATAAGGATCCTCCTGCCTCAGCCTCCTGAGCACTGCGACTGTAGGCGAGTACCACCATGCCAGCCAGATCTCTTTAATGGATTAAGATTTCTCAAAATGTTGATGATAGTGGCAATTAGATTTTTGTCATTAATAAACTATATTTAATGGGAATAGATAAGCCAATCAGTGAATAGTATCACTATTAAGAATTCTCATAATGATAACCATAACACTGTTAATTTCATATTTCCCATTGGAATATGGAAGTCATTTAGTTGTATCAAACATGGTAGCACTTTAAATAATGTGAGATGTTCTTGTTATTTAACCTAATTTTTTTAAAAAGGAACTTCTTGACAGAGGAATAATTCACATAAAATATCAGTGCCATTTATAGTACATGGTAATGAAAAGCACTATTTTAATTAAAAGTCTCTTTGAGTGCATAAGTCTGAGGCAGAATGCTAACACTGTCCTCTTTCTGAATAGAAACTGAGTGAAGATTGTGTTAAGCGACGTCTCCAAAGTCACGTGTTGCTATCGGGCCACACAGGTACTCAAACTCAAATCTTCCGGTTTAAAGTTCAATGCTTCCTTTTAAAACAGGGAAGCTACATCTCTGACTTCCCATGAATCTACTGCTACCTTCTAATATATCCATGAATAAAATAAATTTTAGATGATGATAGTTTTAAACTGTCTTTGTCCTGTCTTTAAGTTTTCTGTCAATTACTGCTTCCCAATTTCTCAATGACTTTCATTTATTTTCATGAATGATGCATTGTTCCAAATGAATTTAAGGCTTCCATGAAGCAGTTTTCTCTCTTTGCACATGACTGTGTTCTTTCAATATTTAGCAAATGCTCAGGCATCTCACCACCTGCCCACAGCCAGGCAGTTGCCTTATTTGTTATCATGGTCTTCACATAGTGTGTCAAATTAATTATACATTGTTGAATATGACAGTAATAACCAAGGTTGTTGCATAATTTTAATAGTGCAGGTATTTAGAATCTGCCAACATGCACTTTTCTCCATGAGTTTTATTTTTTTAAAAGATTTTGTGATTTACCTGAGCTCTATTTCACCATCTATATATACATAGATATATCATATTGCCTCATAAGCTAAACTAAGAAAAATTTTTCTTAACATATTTTAATTCAGTTAAAAGTACATCTATTAGTGCTTTAGAATACATAATTTTTTAGTTGAAACTTATAAATTAACATTTTTATCATGTTATTACAAATTTACAGGTAAAAATAATTTCACTGTTACCGTGAAAGAAATACTAAATTATATCGAGTTTTTATTTGTACATCTTCTTTTGAGGATTGTCTATTCATATTTTATGGTTGTTTTTAATCAAGTTGTTTTCTTACTGCTGAGAATTCCTTACATATTTGAGATATCAAGCCCTTGTATCAGATACACAGCTTACAAATATTTTCTGCAAATTTATCAGTTTTCTCTTTGTTCTCTTCCTTTTTTTCCCTTAGGTTTTGCATAAGATGTTTTGTTTTGTTTTGTTTTGTTTTGTTTTGTTTTGTTTTTCACATATTGTTTTAGATTATTTTGGTATGTCATTTGTCTACTTTTGCTTTTGTTTCTTTTCTTTCAGTTTATACTGAAACACTATTCAATTTTAAATTTTTCTTTACCCTAATAATTACTTAGGAAGTGTTTGGGGTTTTTGTTATTGGTATTGTTTCACTTCTAAATGATTAGATATTTTTGTTTCTAATTCTAATATTAATTTATTCTATTGCATTATATTCTGAAATGTTTTTGTGCAATATCTTATTGTTTATATGATTTGAAAGCTTTTGAATTTTTCAGTGTCTTATTTCCCTCTCTTAATTTTAAAATTTTGTTCAACCTTCTGCAGATTTGTATGTCTTCAAGAAATTTTTAATGTTTGTGCATCCATTCATCATTCTCCAGTTAACAAGACAATAATTTTCCACCAAGAATCTATTTTCCTTCATTTCTTTTTTACAGTGTTAATAGCCCCTTCTATGAATGAGCATGTGATTAATGACTGGAAAATTAGTACACAGTGACAAGGCAGAGACAAGACATATTTCAACAAGAGATTTCAAGTGAGCTTCTGCCAGGAGTATTTTAAGAGATCACCGTTCCCCTCACCTGAACCTGGACAGGCAGATGCAGCCCATCTGTTCAGATCTACCACGTGGAGTGCAAAGATGAAACCAACCCAGCAAAGATGAGGCAGACATATGGAGGAAACTAGCTCTTAAATTTTTCAGTTAGGCCTGAAGCTAGCTTTTCTTCCAAAGATTTCAGAAATGTGATTCTTAAAATTCCCTAGCTTCCTAAGCTAATTTTATTGAATTCTCTAGAACTTTCAGCAAACAAATCAATTTTATTATACATTTACCTAGTTATTGTGCATTTTATATCTTGTTCTTTATTTTTGCATTTGGACCATAATTTGCCCCTTTATATAAATTTTGGGTCTGTCTTTCTTTCTTAAAAATATGAAGATGATATTCTATTTACCAAGCCACTAGTATCTCCCCATGTGATCTTGCAATCTAAAGAAGTGGACCAGTGCCTGTAGCTTAACAAAGAAACAAGGACAAGATGGGTATTTCAGGTACCATAAATATTCCTAGTGCCTTACTCCACAGACAGAGCTAATTTTACAGTTCTAAATCTAAATAACAAGTTTAGAATAAAAATTAAGCATACTTCAAATTAAATAGTAGAAAATATTTGGATTAAATATTCCCATAGGCTGATGTTAATTTGGTAAGTCACAGCGTAAGCTCTGTAAAGGCAGTCTTATTGTCCAGGGAAACAGTTTGGTCTAGATAATTAAGGTCTCAAAAAATGTTCTGTTTGAAACTCTGCTTTTCACAAGGTTTTTTTTTTATTATAAATTAAAGCAATTGTTCTTTAAAAGGCGGAAATCCATCTCCCAGAGACTTTTCCCAGGTAACTAGCATAATAATTTCTACATAATAGTACCCTACAGCTATAAGTAAAAGAAAGGTTTAGTACAGAGAAGAGTATATAAGCAAAAGAAAGGTATAGTATAGAGAAGAGTTTATATAAGTAAAAGAAAAGTTTAGTATAGAAGAGTTTATATCTTCCATGCTGATAGCCTCCAAATCCTGAGAATGTATTTGTTACACTAATTTAGTTTGAGTTTTTATCTTTATATTATTGATATAAATAAAATAAGACATTTTTAATCCTTTTAGAGAGTCAGTAAATAGTTTTCCCAAGTGGTTAAGACACATTTATTAATCCCAATTACGTGAGAAGCCATCTGCCAAGTGTTAGATATAAAAAAGAACAATAGTACAAAGCAAAATGGAATCATCAATACAATAGAAACTATACAGGGTACAATTAGGAGCAATGGGTCTGGAAGGGTGTAGATAGATCACTTCTACTAAAGTCGTATGGAGCAGGAAATTTATATACCCACTATAGGAGATGCAGGTAAATAGTACAGAAATCTTTCTAGGATGCTTTCTTTTATCTGACGCTGTTATGTAAGTTCCACTGGTGCAAAGGGTTAATAATTCGAGGAGAGCTCCATACCCCGTGAACTGGCAGTCCATGCTCACTCTTCCTAAGGAAGGCAGTCACATTTCCTGTCACGGTCAGTCGTACCACACTTTGCCTTTAAGCATACACAAAATGCAGGCCCACCTAGAAGCAGAAGCCTGGGAAAATGGCTTCTCAGATGCTTTCAATTGCCCTGCGACTGTCATTCATTCATTAACACAAAACATGCCTTCCTATATCCTCCTCCTACTATCACCGCAGTCATTTCTATGGGAAAGTTCCACATGAAACTTCATCCAGTACATTAAACCCTTTCAGAAACATTCATTTATTAGTCAAAAGAAACAATCACGTGGAGAAACGTGTAACTATACATGCTCGTCCGAAGTAAAATTTTTCTTCAACAAGAAAATGAGTTTGCTCTTGCCTCCACTCTGTTTCCTTGACTGCTCCCGAGCACAGAGTACACCTAAGTCACCAGACACTGGTTTACCTTTGTAGACACAAGGACACGTGATACTCAAGCATACACATACAAGTGTATAGACACATACAAACTTAATTGTCAGGAAAAAAATTACCTTTTTGGCTCCCATTTCAAAATTTTAGGTAATCCATTTTTTTTGCGCAGGAATATTTTAGGATACTGTTTCATAAATGCATTGTGAGCTGATGCAGCAGTGCAAGAACTCCAGCTTTAGAAAGAAAAATGAGGAAATAGATTTCAAAATAAAGATTTTTTAATGAAGCATATTCAGTTAACATTATAGCAATTTTTGAAACCAAGCCTTCTTAACATTTTTACTTCTGCAATGGATTAAAGGTCTTTCATGATATAATACATAATAAAAAAAACTCTTCAGAATGATTCAGAAGTATTTATGCAGACATTGGTGATCATACATTTCTCTAAATCTCTGTAATGATTTATGAAAATTTCAAGCACATGTTTTAGGTCTAGTATAAAGAACGGTTAGGTGAAAAGATCAGCATTTCTCAAATTCAAAAATCACGAAGACAATCTAGAATGGCTTTGATAAGTAAAGATTTTCACCTTTTCCTCATGAGTCATAAACTCCAATGGTATAGCCTGGGTAGACTACTCTATTTTAAATATTCTCCACATTGCATCCATTTACCAACAAATGCCTCAAATTTATCTTTCTTTATGGCAGTGTGATATTTTATTGTGTATAAACACTGTTTTCCTTATCTGTTCATCTATTGATGTACTTATATGCTGTTTCCAAGATTATGTTGTTATAAATTGTGCTGCTATAAACATGGATATGTATGTGTTCTGGAATATTATGATTTTAACTCTTTCCACAAAATACCTAGAAGGGGGATAGTTGAATCAAATGGAAGTTTTTTTTATTGTTCTAATGAATAGCATTAAGTGAAAGAAGATACTCAAGCTCAAATATTGCATGCTTTCTTTTATATGACAAAAGCATATACATAGTATATATAATATATATTCTATATATATGTATATATACACACAAATAAAGAGGAAAATAGAATAAAAATAAATAGAAACTAGCAAGTATTTCCCCAAATTATATATTCATTGTTTTAAAATATTATAATATATATGCTAATTGGTTTCATTTATACTAATAGTTTATATTCCTTCACCGAAAAGTTTGTGTTATTATCTATTTCTTTTTTCTAAGAAATTTTTTTAGTTTATGTCTTGTACTGAGTAGTTTGAAGATAATGATGCACAGTGTAATAGCTATTGTTATTCTCCTAATATTTGGCTGTGAAAACTTATTTTACTTTTCATAAAATAAGAAATTGAAAAACAAAAAGAATTAAATAAATAAATATCATAAAATAAAAATTGAAAAAAAATAAATAAGTGATCTTATGTGCAGTCTCAAATTTTGATCCACTGCAAATATTAAAAGTGTCAATAAGCAAGATCTAGGGAAACAATAAACCATCCTTAAGTGTCAAGGGATGATTATTTGTTTCTGGAAAATCTGCCTCATTCAATACTCAATTGAAAACTACCATGAAATGTTGATCAATTTTTAAAATGCTAAACTTACATTTTGACAGCTTAGTTCAATAATTAGCAAAAATAATCACATTTTAAATTGAGTATTGATGAACATCTTAGTCAATATTTGCCTCATGGAAATGAACATAAAAATCCTCAAGGGAAGACTTTTCTTATTTTATTATCAATGTAAATGTTAACAAAACTGGAAATATTTTTAATGGCTTTATTTTTTCTTGCCTAAAATTCCTAAAATACCATATTGATACTTTACACAAAATAAATGTTTATATACTCTAGAAATCTGTTTTTATTTATCTTGAGTTAAACAAAAATGTGATAGGATCATAAGCATTTTCATTGCTTTTCTCATACTCTGTGTACACATTGATCAAGTATCTACTCCTATTTTAAATCTAACTATTCATTTTAGTGGAAGATTTTTAAAAATCTTTTATTTTCTTTTGATCACACAGTTTACATATCTACTTGTTTTTATTAGGTACTATACTTATTAGGTACTATACTTCTTTTAGCCCACGAATAGTACTGGGATCCTTACATTGTTTTCATCCCTTTGCATATTTGCATAACCTAATAATGTGGGTATATTTTACTGCCCATTCTATCCATAAAGAACCTGTTATCTTAATAATTGGCCTGATTCATGTAAATAGTAGATATGTAAACTGGGTGACCAAAAGAAAAAAAAGATAAAAGTTAGTTCTTGGTCTATGACAAGCACTCTTCTTAGCAAGTTCCAAATAACTGGTCAATTAACCCTTGTACAACTATATTAGCAGATACTCCTATCATCCTCACTTTATGTATAAAGATACTAAGACACAAAGTAGTACAATAATGTGACCTTTTGTCTACATACAGCCCATGCTACCAGCCTTGGAACCTTATTCTAACCTGTGATCTGGATAGATCATCTTTGTAGTAGCTAAGAGTTTATACCAAAATGCTGAAACATTTAATCTTGTCATTTTTCTACATGAATGATTAAACTACTTGCTTCACCCAATCCTTGAGAAGTTCCAAGATATGATGGCTGGTGTACATGAACCCAGTGTTTATGATCTGAGACTTCAAAAGTAGTGTGTCCAAGAAGGAAATAATGGAAGGCGGATGTGGAAGAGTCAAATGCTGCAGTTAGAGACAACATGATCCTCAGATGGAATCCCAAAGTGTCCAACGACACTGAGGATGTGAGTTCTATGTCATAAACATGTAGATTGGCAGTCTACTACTACTTCTAAGTCTCCTACAGTCAAAGGTCACAAAATTAAATGTTAAAAATGGTCAGGGGTTAAAATACAGTGGACTAAGATGAATGAACTAATGAGAGCATGGCCTCAAAATATTGCCCATGGCTCCACTAGTGAAAGATCACATTTTAATATACTAATAAAAGCTCAGTGTGGCCAGATCATTTTTTATATCAATCAGAGATCTGAACTCTCAGGATATCTTCTAATTTGTAATAACTTCTATGAAACTAAATTATGTTCTCATCAAAAAAATTCATATGTTGAAATCCTAATATCCAAAGCAACTGGAAATGTCTCACTGCAAGGAAAGTTTAAATCTGCAGTCTAACTCAGTTCCAGGAAAAAATATATGATCTGTGGCAACACACTTAAGTCCTTGAAATATAAAAAAAAAAAATCTGTGAATATTAGAACTGGAATTTTTCTTAATATTTAGACATATAGCTATCATTTCATGGATAACAAAATAATGTGTATAAAATTTAAATAATCTGCCTAAATTTACAGAAAGTGAAAAATAGTACACAAATTCAGGTTGTGTTAATTTCAAAGCTAAGATTCCTCAAGTGCTCAAAATAAGCACAATAAAATAAGGTAGGCAAAAAGTAAGGACATTTATCATGCAGTTCAGGAACCCTGCCGAGATCACATTAATTGATACCCCTTTTGCTGACCTGATAGTGTTCTTGGCATATTCATGACTTAGTTCTGATCAATGGAGTATCATCCCCTCCCAAAAATAACACCCTTACACAGCAGGTCCTTCATGTGCCTTTTCCTTCTAGCTTGAAGCGGAGGAACAGAGTGGCCCTTGTTAAAGATGAAAGAGAAAAAATGTGGTCCTAATCTTTATCAAGATCCTAATCTAGGAATTACATGCCAAACATAAATACCACTTATGACATTATACCAGATAGGAACTCTCAACAATGACTGTAATCATTGTATGTTCAAAACATGTACTAATGAATGTAAGTAAATGAATAAGCTCCGAGAGTGAGGGTTTTTCCATAATAGCTGGATAAACTAATGCAATACTTCTTCTGCATCTCATTCTGTCTGCTCAAAGATCTAAGAGCATAAGAAACTTAATAAAATATATATTGATTAATTATATTTATGTGTTTTGCCCAAGGCAATTTACATTTATATTTTAAATTAAGCCAAAGCCAAAGAAGTTGAGCTTATTCTAATAGATTGCTTTTTCCTGAATTTGTCTTACAAATATGATAGTATCTATACATTTATTCAAAGAACTATGAAAGTTATGCTTTCACAACAATAGAGGCAGGTGCAACTATATACAAATATATAAATGTATATATATCCATTAAATATTTCATTCTTTTGTTACAATATAAGTTTCAGAAAAAATACCCTGTAGTAATATCAATATATTTAACACTAGTCCTATCACCTAAATGAGATCAATCAGCAATCTTTATAAATAATGACACTAAAAAAGTGTCACCCTATGAAGTCTTCTTTGCACTTATTTTAATTTTTTAAGTCTATAGTTAATGAACTTCTCACTCTCCTTACCTATAGAAAAAGCCTGTTAACCAATAACTTTATGATTTCAGAGTTAACTTTTAAAGAGTCGCACATGCTATTGCAATTAGGTAACCATCAGGGTTAATCCTGATCTTTTCATCTTCATGAAGTTCTTAAAGCAAAATGAATTGTCATTTAAAACTTAACTGAAAAGATAATGACTTTAAGACTGAATCTCATATTCTAGAGAGATATTGATCTGTCATAAACATTTACTTTCTCTAAAATAATTGGAATTCTCCATTCTTTGAGAACAAACATCTGATTTGATTGGACAATTGAAATTGTGGTTTAACACATGCATAGTATTTTAACGTCTTATTGATTTCCTTTTCTCTAGAAAAGTATTCACCATCAGGATTTACTGTAGCAGTCAAAAATAATGGACAAAAAATTCCTCATTCACATTTTGTATTATATTAGGCATATAAAGTGATATCTATTAATATGAATCCAATTAAGTAATACACAGCATTTGAAGATCAAACAAAATTCTATTTTATTAAGAAATATGAGACTATAAACCTCACTTAAAGTAGAAAAAGGACATAATTTTAGTCAAATAATCTTATAGTCATGTATACAGCATGAAGTGTTATTAATGTTAGAATAGCCTTTCCATGAGAGATTTGTTTGTTACAAAGGGCCTAGACACTGATGCTGATGGAAACCTTCTATAAACTGGAACAAAACCATTAAAAAAAAGAAACACATCTAGCAGTCTTTGTTCTAGAGTGTCAAACATCACACCTTAAAAGAACATATATGCAAAAATAAAAAAACATCTCTTTCTATACCATGGTAGTCTTCATTCTCTGAATTACCCTTTTAATGTACATATACTGAGTAACAACTTTTTTTGTATTCCTGGACTTGTAAAAGGTTACTTGGAATTTTGAAGAACCACCAAATTATAAGCAAGGAGAGGAAAAGTAATTGGATACTTAAGATATAAACCATAGACATAAACTTTATGCTAAAGTTGATCTCCAATGGAAACAATCCTGCACTAGGGAAAGATTCTTGTAAGAGAGCACATTAATTGCAGCTCCACAGTGCATACTGGTTTTAGGAAGAGACAGATATAATCTCTCAGACAATTGATCTATAGTCAATTTTCAATTTTAGCACTTTTTTCTATTTTTCTGAAAATTGTCATTGGTATGTTACTATACACTAAGACTAAAATTTCACAGCAAGATTACCTACGATAACAAGCTGTTTGCTTTCAGAAGAAACACAAAACACAAAATTTACATTTTTAAAGTCTATAAATTCTGATTCATAGGTATAGTTATGTGACAGTTTTATAAATAAAGAATGAAAGCACTATGATGATCCGTAATAAGAGAATCAAAAGTGGGTAATCAACTGTGAAACAAAGAACTAAGTAGAAGTTCTCAAAATGAAAATTATATTTTAGCATGTTGTTTTTATTGCATCTTAGTGATGCAGCATGCTATCTGATACATATAGATAGTATCATCTCACATACCTAACCTTTTATGGGTTTTGTGGTAAGAACAGCTAAAACCTACTCATTTAGTTTGAATCCCAAACTCAGTACAATTTTTTTTAGCTATCATCCTCAAATTGTACATTGTATCTCTAGACTTGTTCTTCCTGCTACTCCACATCCTCTAAACTGTATCTCCCCATTTCTCCATTTCACCTCTACTCCTGATCTTAACCCATGTATATTTAACTTTTTATTTAACATGGAAGTGATATCATACAAGTATTTTGCATCTGGAAATTTAATCATCCCCACATCAGTTACTAAAGAGATCATTCTCTCTGTTATGTGTCTGTTTTGGTGCTCTGTCGACAGTTGTTGGGTGTGTTTGGATTTCCTCATGAACTCTATGTTGTGGCACTGAGTATGTGCCTGCTTTTATATAAATAGAGTGTTTAAACCACCATAGCTTTGCAAAGTAATTTTAATCAGGAAGTGTGATATCACCAACTTTATTCTTTTCTCTCAGAATTGCTTTGGGTATTTGGAATTTTCTGTGCTTACTTATCAATTTTAGTATTACTATTTTTGCATCTCTGAAGAATGTCATTGGTATTTTGGTGAGGATCACATTAAATCTATATACTGCTTTTAGTTAGATGAGCAATCTTATAATACTAATTCTTATCTTTGAGCATGGTATATCATATTTATTTGTATTCTTGGGAATTCATTTTTATGAATGTTTTATAGCTTTCAGTACACATATTTTTCACCCATGCATTTAAATTTTCACTCGGCATTTTAACTTTTTTTTACTGTCATTGTAAATGGGATTGTTTTCTTAACTTCTTTTTCATTTAGGTCATTATTTTTGTATAAAAATTCTACTGATTTTTGTATCTTGTTTTGTATCCTGAAAATTCACTGAATTCTTTATTATTTCAAATTTTTAATGAATAAAAAAGTGCTCAGTGTCATATGCTATCAGGGAGGTGCCAACAAACAGTGAAATGCCACTGCACATCTACTAGAATGGCTGAAATGTAGAACATTACCAAGAAGAAATAGTGGGAAAGATGTGGAGCAGCAAAGGCTCTCATTCCCTTCCAGGAGAACGCAAAATGGGGCAGCCACTTAGGAACACACTCCACACAAAGTGGGGCAGCCACTTAGTAACACAGTTTGTCAGCTTCTCACAAAGTTAAGCATGCTCCACAGTCCAGCAGTTGTACTCCTTGTTCTTGACCCAAATTAGGTGACAATATATGTTCACTGATACACCTGTATATGAATGTTTAGATCAATATTATTTGTAATTATGAACAGGTGAAAGTAACCTCGATATCTTTCAATGAGTGGATTAAAAATACTGCTGTGTATCTGTGTAACAAATATTTTCAATAATACAAGAATAAATTACAGACATAAAAGCAGAGGAAAAATCATAAGTACATGTTGGTAAGAGCTATGCTTTAGATTACCATCCCCCAAGGTGGTAGAACCTTTAGGAGGTGAAGCATAGCAGAAAACCAAGTTACTGCGGCATGACTTGGAAGGAGACTGTGCGACTGTGACCTCCTCCTCTTTCTCTTTCCTTGTTGGCTGATGATATGAGCTGTTTGCTTCATCATACAGTCTCTATATTACCATTCAACACACCTCCCGGAGACCTAAAGCCCGATTAATCCACCTCATCTTGAACGAGCATCTCCAAAACTGCAAGGCAGAGTAAATCTTCTGTTTATAAGTTAATTATCTCAGACATTTCATTATAAAGACAGGAAGCTGATGTACATGCTAAGTGAAAGAAACCTAATCTGAAAAGAGTTCATCAACTATACACCATTCTGGAAAAAACAAAACTAATGATGTAGTAGAAATATTAGTGGTTACCATGGGTTTGAAGTAGAAAGTGGAAGAGAGGCCAGAGTAAATGCAGCACGAGGGACTTTTTAAAGCAGTGAAACTATTCTAGCTCATGTTATAAAAATTGTTTTATATATTTGTCAAAACCCCTACAAGGTACAAGGTAAACAGTGAACCTTAATGTAAACTAGGGACTTTAGTTAATAGTAATGCGCCAGTATTGCCTAGTCAATTATAACAAATTGTCACACTTAGGAAAGATGTTGATTATGCAAGAAACGGGATAATGATGGAAGCTCTGCACTTTCTGCACAATTTTTCAGTGAAAATAAAACTATTTGTAAAACTAAATATATTAAAATATATGAATAAAATAATGTTAATGTCGAATCAAAATGAGAATAACTTTAAAAATGGATGTCTAGTTGTAATGTGTAGTCTTAGATTCTGTTACTAGGTGACAGACTTGAGTAGCAGATTTGAAATTGAATGAAAAATAGTAAGATGCAAAGGAGCAGTGGAATCTAATTTCAATATAAAGAGGAATAAGTAAGAAAGAAAATAAAACATGCCTATACAATTTCATATTTTATTTACTGGGTGAATGCCAATGCAAAAAGTCTGTGGTTCACCAAACTACATCCTAGAATTTACAGTCCAGTTGTGATAACACCACTGATGTATAAGGAAGAAAAGTAGGTTTTCCAGAGAAACAGTGGAATTATTTCTTAAACCACAATCTAAAGATACTTGAAAATTAATAAAATCTAAGATTATTTATATCAACTCCTCCAATTTTAGAAAGTTTCTATCAGAGAATATATTCTCTAGGCCTCCTTCAGAGAGGGAGGTGGGTGGAGCAGGAGGAGGCTATTGAATTTTGCTTAGTGTAATTGCAGGACTTTGCTGCTCAATACTAAAACTTTTTACATGACTGCTACTTGCTAGTCACTGTGCAACTCTAAATGGGTCCACATTTCCAAATTCCCTCTTCAAAGGTATTGAGGTAGAGATCCTTGCCACAGACAATAGGATAGAGTGAGCACGCACTTTAGCTAAAATAACATCCATAGATATGCCTTGAGTTACAAGCTTCAAACTGGTTAACAACCTGTTAGATAAAAGTAAGATTCCATGTGTCTCTGCCCACATCTCTTACCATCCTGATAGACAAGTGGTGCTTGATTGACAGTGCTAGCCAGTGACCATCCAAGGAAACTATATTTCTAAATGACTGCATTCCAGAAAGGGTAGTGTAAACTGGATCACACTTCAGTGAATTTCTTTTATGTACACATAAACTATATTTTCAAAGCTTTTTCTGCATGTTTTTTTCTTCTAAACTTTATTTACTGAAAAATAGAAATCTTCACTTCATTTCTTTATTTTTCAACCAAAGTTGCACATTTAATGATGTTTGGCCAGCCAAAGAACTATCAAAATACTCTCATTAAGAAAAACAAAGAAAATATATTTGAAAAATAAAAAATCATTATGAGGAACCAACAGCTATTAATATATTTTAAAGGACTAAAGTGTTCAAGAGTCATTAAAATCACCATAACAGCCTCTTTCAAATTCTTATTGCTCTCCAAATTTAATAACCTTTGCCTTAGGAGAAAGATATAATTATTCAATGTGTTATATATATTAATTCACTGCTATAACTTTAATACTATTACTTTTACCTTTTTATTATAAAAGTTTAAAATTTCAGATACTTTTTAAGAAACTCTGGGAAACTGAATACAGTATAAATTGTTCAATCAGCTCATTTGTTCTAAAGAGCAGTGATTAGCAATTAATCAACTGCAAACTGGGAATTTTTCAGTAGATAACTTCAAAGTTGATCAGATCTCCTGTTTTACAATTCATTTATTCTTTAATGTTACACCTGTGGGAAAATATATTTGATGGCCAACATATGCATTCTGTGTTAAAACTTGTTTAAACAGGGCAAGAAAATATATATATATATAGGTGTGTGTGTGTGTGTGTGTGTGTGTGCATATATACATATATATATTCAACCTAACTATGTCATTTGCCCAAAAATGCCTATGTATTGATTACCAATAAATGTTGATGTCATAATTCATCCATCACAAACTAACTGACAAATACTACCATATACAAGCCTGCTTTTGAGTCTCAGCATTAAAAAAAATAGAAAAATTATGGAATTCCATCAAGAAAACTGATATTTTTATTATAGGATTTTTCAAAGAAGAGAAGAAAATGGACCAAAAAGCTACTTTCAAAAAGAATGACTGAAAATTTTCCAAATCTGGATAAAGATGCCTACACCCAGATAGAGGAAGCTCAGAGTTCTCCAATCAAATTAAACTAAAAAAGGAGTTAATCAAGATACATCATTATCAAACTATAAAAAATTCAAAGACAAAAAAAGAAGGAAGCTTAAAAAATGAAAGAATACCAGTAAAGAAATGTTGCACATGATTTGCCTAATATAAAAGCATGTGTTGAAGGTTTCTACTGAATTTTTCAGTTCAGTGAGCCTAATAAATATACCAAAACTTCCATCCAAAGGCAGCAGAATACATATTCCTCTCAAGTGCTAATGAAGCATAATCTAGAATAGATCTTGTTTTAAGCCACAAATCTTAATAAATTTAAGAGGACTGAGAACATACCAAATATCTTTCTTGATCACTTGCCATGAGAGTAAAAATCAATAACCCAAGAAATCTTAGAACACTTTCAGTATGTCAGTATCAAACACCATGCTCCTGACAATAAATGGGTCGAAAGAGCAATAAAAAGAGAAGTTAAAAAATAACTTGAGACAAATAAAAACGAAAATTTGATGTACCAAATCTTATTATATGCAGCAAAAGCAGTTAGTTCTGAGAGGTAAGTTTACAACAATAAACAACTACACCAAAAGAAAACGTCAAATAAGCAATCTAATCTTGTACCTCAAGGAGTTAGAAAAAGAAAACTGAGCTCACCCCAAAGGAAGTAACTAACTTCACAGATGAATGGTACCAAATGTTTAATGAACTAATAGCAACACTTCTTTAATGGGTACAAAAAAATATAACAAAGAGAATACATTCAAACTAAATTTATTAGGCCAGTATTAGTCCAATATAAAAGTCAAACCAAGACATTAGCAAAAAGAATATTACAGGCCTTTTTCCCAGATGAACATGGTTGTAAAAATTCTCAACAAAATACTAGCAAACCAAATTCAACAACACATGAAAATAGTGCATCATGATGAAGTGGAATTTAGCACTGGGATGTAATGATGGTTCAACACAGGCAAAAAAAAAAAAGAAAAAGAAAATGTAATATATAATGTAGCATGATAAATTATTTAAAACTGCATGGTGATCTCCATAGACATAGAAAAAAAATTTTCACAAAACTCAGTATCTTTCACTACAAAAAAAAGCCCCTCAACAGATTTGCTATAGAAAGCATGTACCTCAAAATGATAAATAAAGATCAAATCTGAATACTCCACAACTACACTTTTCAGTGGTGAAAAGTTGCAGTTTTTCCTCTAAGCTCAGGAGCAAGACAAAGATATCCACTCTCACTACTTGTTTTCAATATAGTAATAGAAAGGCCATGCAAAGCAATTAGACAAGAGAAATAAATAAATGCAACCTAATAAGAAACAAAGAAGTGAATTTCCTGTTTGCAAATGACATGGTCTTATATATTGAAAACATTTAATAATGTTGCCTGGCAAACATGAGGTCATGAGTTCGATCCCCAGTACCAAAAAATAAGTTGAAAGCACAAATAAATGGAAAGTCATCCCTATTCATGAATTGGAAGAATTAATATTGCTTAAATTTCATACTTCTCAAAGTGACCTACAGATGCAAATAATTCCTTATAAAAAATCCAATAGTATTTTTCACAGAAATAGAAAAATTCCTAAAATTTATATGCAGCTATAAAGATCCCAACTTGCAGAAGCAATCTTCAGTGAAAAACAAAACTAGAGTAGATCAAAATGTATTATGCAGCTATTTTAGTCAAAGTAACATATTAATGGCATAATAAAACCAATAAAAGAGGACAGAAAGACCAGGAAAATCTTCAATAAAATGGCATTGAAAGAACTGTATATCCACATACAGAAGAAGTAAATTGGACCATACTTCACACCAGAAGAAATATAAAGTTCTGTAACATTGTTCTGGGCATTAATTTTATTTTTATGAACTGAAAGCATATTACAACAAAACATACAAATGAGATACATCAAGCTGAAATGCTTCTACACAGCCAGGGAACAATCAGTAGTGCACAGAAGAATCTTCAACAATGGGAAAAAATATTTGCAAATGCTACATCTGATAAAGTGTTAATGACCAAATATACATGGAACTCAATTCAATAGCAAGAAAGTAAATCACCTTATTTGAAAATGAGCAAAGAATCTGAACAGACATTTCTCAAAATGCAAATGGCCCACAGAGTCATACAAATGCTCAATATCACTAATCAATGGTAAAATGCAAGGAATCCATTGAAATAATGAATAAATGTTGATCAAAAAGTACAGTTTCAATTAGACAGAAGGAATAGTTTTTGTGAGGTCTATTGTCTACCATGGTGACAAGAGTTAAAAAAAAAAATACATTGCCAATTTCAAGATAGCCAAGAGAGTAAATTTCAAAGGTGTTACCACAGGAAACAAGTCAGTCAGTCTGTGGATAGCTAATTAGCAACACTTTATTCAACACTGAATATAGAGGATCCATATATGAAAGACTTGGAACCAGAAGTGATTCAGATTTTTGACTATTTCCAATGTTGAAATATTAGCATATATTTGAGAAGATATCTTGAAATGGGTCAAAAGTCCAAAAACAAATTTATTTCTATCTCATGTACCCCTTATACACACAGTCTCTTATACAGAAGGCACTTTTATACCACATTTTTAGTGCATTTGAATTTTGACTGCAACATATTACATAACACTGGGTATAGAATTTTCCACTGTGATGTCATGTTTCCCTCAAAAAGTAACAGATTTTGGAGCATTTCAGATTTTGAATTTTTGGATAAGGGTCTTTATACCATACATATATCCATATATATATATATATATATATATATATATATATATATATATCAAACAACTAAATAGCAAGAAGATAGCCTCAAATATATTGAAATTTGATACTTTATAATGTACATTATTGTGATTCATCTGCTAAAATACTTTAGTATGATTAGTGCTGTAGATACTAATGAAAGTCATGCTTTAAATCTGTATCTATCCTAATTTTATTTATAGTCAACAGAAAACCACAAATAAAGAAATACCTATTTCTACTAAACATTAAAATGAAATTCTGTTTAAAGCATTGAATGCTATGCTGTCATGGGATAGGAAGCATATACAGACATAATTTTTACCTAGTCTTAGTTACTTTTTACTCATCACTGAGACAAAATACCTGATGACCAAAGTTAGGGAAGGAAAGGTTTATTTCTTACAGTTTGCAGAGGTTTCAGTCCATACTCAGTTGGCTGCAAGGCAGGGTGGCATGGCGGAGCCACAGTTCATGGTAGCTGCAAACAGCAAACCGGAGACCACCGAGAGAGAGAGAGACACGCCTTCTTCCTGCCATTACATTGTATGCTGGCTCCACCCCTAGGTGAGTGTAGCACTGAAACCATCAATACAAGCACTAGACAATGAACAAATCACAAAAGCACAATGCAAACACATGAGGCCTGGGAGCCACCGACATAAACCATGATATAACTTCATAGAGCTTCAATCAACTTGAATCAGATAGGGATAAAATGTCTTATATCTAATAACTTAGAAATCCAAAATGAAATAAGTCTCCTTTTGGTGTTAATTTTTTCTTTTATCCTTGATCAAAATTCCCAGGATAATGTGTCAGTCTACTATCTTTATTACAATAGAAGAAAAAACTTAGAACAAAACTAGTGCTTTTTTTAAGAGGAAGAGAGAGGTTGATACACTTTATTTAGAATGGATACTTTGGCAAACCCAAACCTAGACTATTATATCTCTCTTATTATAATCTTCCTAAGAGAAAAAATTCTAGAAACACTTTGGAACAAGAAATGAGTAAGAAAACAAAATGTCTCCTATACAAGTTCTTACCAGGCCTCACCCTGCTTAGCTTCTGAGATCAGACTAGATTAGGTGCATGTAGACTGGTGTAATCACTGTGCAAATCAGTATAGAGATGCCTCAGAAAATTGCAAGTAGAGGTCCCATTTGATCCAGCTATCCCACTTCTTGATCTTCCCCAAATAATTAAAAGAATCATACCACAGTCATATATGCATACACAAGTTTAGAGCAGCACAGTGTGTAACAGCTACATCTTGGAAACAGCCGAAATGACCCATCAACTGTGAATGAATAAAGACAATGTTGTTTTTTATACAATGGACTAGTACTCAGTCATAAAGAAGGATGAGCTTGAAACCTTTCTAAATAATTGGATGTACCTTGATATCATACTCTTAAATGAAATGAATTGAACGCACATGTTTAAATATCACATTGCATCTCTGGTGTGAGAAACTGAAAATGTAAATAAGGACCAAAATGTATAATAGATATTGTGAAATAGGAAGAAATTATTCAAATGGGAAGGAAAGTTAGAGAGTGAGGGAGTTGAGAAAAGAAAACAAAATGGAGGCAAAGCTTTACAAATAATGAAGGGAACAGAGATTGAAGGAAGGGGATGGGAATAGGAAAAAAAGGGAAATGAAGATGCATTATATACTGCTATGAATTCCCTGTGATGAATGTGATCATTATGGATATCTAAATTGAACCAATAAACTTAATTTTTAAAAAGAAACCAAAAAATGTCAGTTTTGGAACCCTAAGTTAGATTCTTAGGTATTGAAAGAAAGAACTAACATCTAAGATTGTTCAAAACTTGAATACTAAAAGTTTTGAGTACAGTTTTAAGTACACCCACCATGCATAAGTTGACTGAGCCAAGATTCTAATCAGAGAAACACTTGTAAGTGTATGTGACTCATATTTTTCTATACTGAAGGACATTGGGAATGAGACGTGAGCAGTGTAAAGATTTTTTTTAAAAAAATTCCATGTGGTAGAAAACCAATGGATATCAATGAATCAGGCACACACTTTTTTAAACAAAGAAGAAACAGGAAGACTCATGAAAATAATGAAATAATTTTAAGTGGTAAAGAAAATGTGACTTAGAAAAGTCTTAAAAGAGGGAGAGAGACTGCCACCGCAGCCCACCCCTCAGCCCAGAATGCCTGAGGTGCCCCTGGCATGCCTGGGACACCCCAGGCCACTGCCACAGGCCTGCCCCTTGGGGGAACATCCATATCCTGGACCTAGTACTTCAGTTGATCTTTGGATCTAACCCCTTCTCCACAAACCTTGGACTACAGTGGATTACCATGCTGGCTAGATAGGAGATTCAGGAACCCCTCACACAAACAGAAAACCTCAGCAGGCTCCAGTCAGTGTGGTGAGTTTGCCCGTAAAATACAGGTCTGCAGTGGGTAAATAGGAGCAGAAGTGAAACTCCCTCCAACTGTGAGACCTTGGTGAATCTCACAAGAGATGGGTGATCCCCTCCTCCACACAGAGAACATCAGACAGATTGAGCAGTGCACCAATAAGGCCTCCCCCAACTTGGAGAAAATTAAAAGAGCTTATCAGACCCCTAGTGGCACAGTAGGGCCTCAGCTGACATAATCACTATAGACAAGAAGATCTAGTGACCTGCAATAACCTGAATATGTAGCAACAATAGGAACTAAGAGTTGACGTACATTAATACTGCTAGGCTAGTTAGCCCAGGAATAACATAGGACTCACCAAACAGGCCCTGTAGGAGGAATTCAGGTGACTGGCCTTCCTCTTCTAGTGTTACCCAGCAAATGGAAAAACATCATCCACACAGTAGGACCCTAAAATTCACACTATAAACAGTTGAGACTGTTGGGATTGAAAGACCAAATATTTACCCAAAAGGTGAAAATGACAAAACGAAGAGGCAAAATCCAATCTCAAACATCTAGTCCATCCGTAGCAAGTGCAAGCAACATTGAAAGAGAGTACTTTAAAACTCATTACAACAGAAATCTCTGAAAAGACAGCAAATGAAGTACAGAAACAAATCCATGAGGGTATACAGGAAATCAAATTAGAAATAATGTCTTACATAAATGTAGAAATAACAACCTTAGTAAATGAGTTGCTCAACATAGCTAAGGAAGAGATAGATTAAAAAAATAGAGAAGCATGGAAAATTGATTGAAACTTTGAATGAACAACGTAGAAAACCAGCAAAATCCATGAAACAAATTCAAAGAGATATCGAAGAAACAAAAAATTCTATTGAAAGCTGGAAAAAACGTTTAAATGAAGCTGAGGATAAAATTTCTGACCTTGAGGAAAGGATCACAATTAACAATCATGAGAGGGTAGAAGTTATAAAAACAACAAAGGAGCATGAAATGACAATCCAGCAGCTTCAAGATGATGCTAATAGAAGTAATGTAAAACTAATGGGCATCAGTGAAGTGCAAGAGTCAATACAAATGACATAACTAAACTATTCACAGAAGTAATGGCAAAAAATTTCCCAAACATGGGGAAAAAAATCTGATATACAAATAAGTGAAGCTTATAGAATGCCAAACAATCACAACCAACATAAATCTACACCAAGACATTAAAAAATTAAGATCCAAGACATAGAGCATAAAAGCAGAATACTAAGAGCTCTTAGAGAAAAGACACAACTCACCTATCAAGGAAAGCACATTAGAATCACAGCAGACTTTTCTGCACAAACCCTCAAGGTAAGAGGGACCTTGGAGTGAAGTATTCCAAGCCCTAAAAGAAAACAAGTTTCAACCCAGACTGATGTATGCAGAAAAACTGTTTTTCAATTTTAATGGAGAAAAAGATACTTCCATGACAAAGAACAACTGAAGAAATTCATGTCCACCAAACAAACACTACAAAGAGTACTGAAAGGCATGTTAGATAGACCATAATCTCCAGAAAAACAATAGAAAGAAACCACCAGGCTTGACAAGAAATTAAACTAGTGAGAAAAGCAGGAAGCCAACAGCAAGAACACAACATGACAAAGACAAGCCAGGACACATCAGTGATATCCATAAATGTAAATGGGCCCAATTTACCTATTAAAAGAAATAGATTGACAGAATGGATCAAGAAACATAATCCCACAATATGCTGTATGCAAGAAACATACCTGACTCAAAAGGAAACTCATTGATTAAAAGTCAAAGGATAGAAAACAGTAGTCCATGAAACAGGAACCCAGAAAAAAGCAAGAGTAACTATACTATTTGCAGACAATGTGAAATTCAAACCTAAAATAATTAAAAGAGATAAAGAAAGCTGCTACATACTTGTAAGTGGAAAACTACAAGTGGAAAAATAAACAATTATGAATATATATGCACCAAATACAGGGGCACCCAACTATATAAGACAAATACTAATGCATATGAAAAACCAAATACACAAGAACACAATTGTAATAGGAGACCTTAACACCCCACTATCACAAAGTAATAGAACAACTAGATAAAAATTCAGCAAAGAAATCATAGAACTGAATCATACTTGTGAGTGAATGGACTTAGTGGATGTTTACGGAGTGTTCCACCCAATCACATCAAAATATACATTCTTCTCAGCTGCACATGGGACATTCTCCAAAATAGACCATATATGAACCCATAAAGCATTCCTAACTAAATGCAAAGGGAGCAAAATTATCCCATGCATAATATCTAACCATAGTGCACTAAAATTGGAAATCAATGGCAAAAACCTTGCAAAACCTGCATAAATACATGGAAATTAAATAACAACCTTCTGAATAACCACTGGGTTACAGATGAAATTAAAGAAGAAATAAAATAATACCTTCAATACAACGAAAATGCAGATACAACATAGTGTAACCTATGGGATGCAATGAAAGCAGTCCTAAGAGGGAAATATATAGCAATAAATCTTCACAGGAAGAAAACAGAACAAACACAAATAACCTAATGCTACATCTCAAGCTTCTAGAAAAGGAAGAGCAAGTCAAACCCAAAGCTCATAGAAGAGAGGAAATTGTAAAGATTAGAGCAGAAATTAATGCAATTAAAACAAAAAATACAAAGAATTAATGAATCAAAAGCTGGGTTTTTTTGAGAGAATAAATAAAATTGATTCCACACAATAAGAACTGAAAAGAGGAAAATTACTACAGACCCCATGGAAATTCAAAAGATCATGAATACCTACTTTGAAAATCTACTAACTTAGGGTGGAAAACATGAGGAAATGGACAGATTTCTAGGAACATAGGAACTATCAAACCTCAGTCATGAAGATATAACAATTTTGAATAACCCAGTATCAGCTCCTGAAATAAAAAATGTGATTAAAAACTTACCAACAAAGAAAAGCCAGGTCCTGATGGATTCATGGCTGAATTCTATAAGAAATTTAGAGAAGATTTAATATCAATACTCCTTACACTCTTCAATGAAATTGAAAGAGAAGCAATCCTCCCTAACTCGTTCTTAAAGGCAAGTATCACTCTGATACCAAAACCAGAGAAAGACCCAACCTAAAAGGAGAACTATGGACCACTCACACTAAAGAATATTGATGCAAAGATTCTCAATAAAATATTTGCAAATAGAATGCAACAAATCATCAAGAAGGTTATACATCACGAGCAAGTGGGATTTGTTCCAGGAATGCAGGGATGATTCCACATACACAAATCAATAAATGCAATACACCACATCAACAAAGCCAAAAATAAAAATCAAATGATCATCTCAATAGATGCAAAGAAAGCTTTCAATAGACTACAACACTTTTTCATGATAAAAACCCCACAGAAACTTGGAATACACGGTAAGTATCTCAATCTCATAAAGGCCATCTATGACAAGTGAACAGCCAACAATATACTAAATAGACAAAAACTGAAAGCCTTCACTCTAAAATCAGGAACAAGACAAGGATGTCCACTATCACCACTCCTATTCAGTATAGTTCTGGAAATATTAGCTAGAGCTATCAGACAAGAGGGAGACATAAAATGAAAAAATAGGAAAAGTAGAAGTTAAATTATCATTCTTTGCAGATGACATAATACTCTACATAGAAGACCCCAAAATCTCCATTAAAAGACTACTAGAGGTAATAAACAAATTCAGCAGCATAGCTGGATACAAAGTCAACACTCGAAAATCGATAGCATTTCTGTACACAAACAAAAAACTCCATGAGAGAAATTATGGAAATAACAGCTTTCACAATAGCATCTAAAAAGTGAAATACTTAGGAATCAACCTAACCAAGAATGCAAAAGACCTATATGCTGAAAATTATACT
Organism: Dolichotis patagonum; assembly: GCA_004027295.1. Classification (NCBI taxonomy): domain Eukaryota; kingdom Metazoa; phylum Chordata; class Mammalia; order Rodentia; family Caviidae; genus Dolichotis; species Dolichotis patagonum. The sequence continues at coordinate 48,249 of PVJX010003495.1, read as the reverse complement.
ACTCTAAATAAGGAGATTGAAGAGGGTATTAGAAATTGGAGGACATTCCTTACTCTTCATTAGGAAGAACCAACATTGTGAAAATGGCCATATTCCCAAAACTGTTATACAGATCTAATGCAATCCCAATCAAAATATCATTAACATACCTTACAGATCTAGAGAAAATATTCCAAAGAATTCATCTGGAAACAGAAGAAACCTAGAATAGCAAAGGCAACTCTGGGCAACAAAGGCAAGACAGGAGGCATCTTAATTCCTGACTTGAAACTATACTGCAAAGCCACAGTATAAAATCATCATGGTACTGGCAAAGAAATAGACCGCAGGATCAATGGAACAGATTAGAAGTATAAACACTACTACAAAGACACTCAGTCACCATATATTTGACAAAGACAGCCTCTTTAATAAATGGTGTTGGAAATATTGGCTTTCCTAATGCCAAAAGCTGAAAATAGATCTATATCTATCACCATACAATAAATTAAAGTCAAAATGGATCAAGGATCTAAATATTAAAACAAGAACACTAAATCTACTGGAGGACAAGTTAGGTAGAAATCTTGGAGACAAATGGGTAAGCAGAGAATTCATGAATAAAATGCAAACCACATGAGACATACTTCAAAGATCAACAACTAGGATCTCATATTACTAAAAAGGTTTTGTACTTCATAAGAAATCACCAGCAAAGTGAAAAAGAAAACCCAAAAAATGGGAAAGAATTTTAGCCAACAATTCCTCAGACAAAGGACTTATATCCAGAACAGATAAAGAACTGAAAAACATCAAGCCCCCCAAATTCAAAGACCCTCTCCAAAAATGGGCAGCTGTGATGAACACACAGTTCTCAGATGAAAATATACAAATGGCAAATAAATACATGAAGAAATGTTCAGTATCACTGGTCATTCAAGAAATGCAAATTAAAACAGCATAGAGATTTAATCTCAACCCAGAAAGAATTGCCTCCATCAAGAAATCAACTGATAACAAATATTGGCAAGGTTGTGGAGAAAAAAAGAACACTTCTCCACTGTTGGTGGAAGTGCAGACTGGTGCAACCACTGTGGAAATCAGTATGGAGATTCCTCAAAAAAGTAGGATTGGAAGTTCCATTCAATCCTAGCTATTCCCCTCTTGGGTATTTTCCCAGAAAATGTGAAAAGGTCATGTCACACTGATATATGTGCACTTATGTTCATAGCAGCCAAGTTTGTGATAGCTAAATCTTGAAAACAACCAAAATGCCCATCAACCACAGAGTGGATGAAAAAGATGTGGTATTTTTATACAATGGAATACTACTCAGCTATACAAAAGTATGATCTTGAGGCCTTTATAGGTAAATGGAGGCAACTTGAGATTATGCTAATTAGTGAAATAAACAAGACTCACATTAGTAAAATCACACTGTTTCTCTAGTGTAAAAAAGAATATGAATTGACAGAATAATGAGACCCAAAATGTGCAATAGATATTGTAAAAGTGAAAGGGAAGGAAAGTGCTCTAAAGAATACAACAGTATGTATTAGTGTGTAAGACAGATGACCATATTACTAAACTTCTGTTAGATCACTGAACAGAAGGGCTTGCACTATCAATGTCTGAGTATCTAGCCCTTTTTATGCTTTTATTTTGTTACTTTAACAACTATTTTTAAGATGACAATATGTAATGTATCAACTAGTGATTTTATGATATTAATTTTTTAATTCTGTATTATTCTACCTTTTTCTATCTTTTTTTAAAATTTTCTTTTCTTTCTTTCTTTATATAATATCTAAAAGATAAAAGAGAGAAAGAAAATCTAGAAACCATGGATATTTTCCCAGTAGTCCCATGAATACGAGACAAAGTCCTATTGCTGAATGAAGGAGAGAGTGGATTAACATAGATGAATATGGAAGAAAATAACCAGTTTTATAATATTGAAACTACAACTCAGAATCAAGAAGGAAGGGAGTTGACACCAAAATAGATTTTTTAAAATTATACCTCCAAGTATCACAAATCTTAAGAATCCTAAGCTCTGAACAGTGATATTTCCCAATTCTCTGTGCCCAGTATATTTCAGCCAGAATCCCCTGTGCACTGCTCAGACACTAGGCTTACTCAGTATTTGTGTTTTCAGCTCTTTAAGGCTTTTTCTCCATACAACTGCAACTGTTAAAAAAAAAAAAACCAGCTCGGGATGAGTTGTTTGTTCCACACTAAATTGTTTCCTTAAAATATGACATCTACATTCTGCCTCTTCCATCTGAAGAAATAATCTCCAGGTTTTCAAGTGTTTTCATCTGTGTGATAAATCAAATAATTACGAGAGTCAGCAGTGGTATATTGCCATACTTTATCCGTGAAACAGGCATATTCATATTCATTTCAATTACAGAGAAAGAAATGCAATAATAACTCACCTGTGATGGATACTTCTAATGTGGTATAATGCATCCAACTGACCATAACTAATTTGCTTAGGCATTTTCAAGGCTGCAAAAAAATCAATTAAAATGTGAGTAATTTTTTGTAATCTTATTAACCAAGTGTGTAAATAGAGTTTAATTGCAAACATTCATCATAGAAAAAGAATTCAATGACTGTGTAAATGAGGTATTAACAACCTTTGTTTGTTACACAAACAGAATTGAATAGGGTGATTAAAATGAGGAAAGAATTTTTTTCAGTGATGTCAAATCTGGTCTGGCAGTTTTTAATTGTAAACGGTGAAGCTTTATGTGTCATACAATATCATTTCTCTAAAAGCAAATCTTTCAGAACTCTTTTCCCTTAGCTTTAGAATGTGAACTGTTTCCAGAACTACAATTCAAACAAGAGTCAAAAGGCAGCTTTCTTGATATCTGATTCTCTCTCTGTCTCTCTGTCTCCATCTCTCTGTCTCTCTGTCTCTTTCTCTCTCTCTCTCTCTGTCTCTCTCTCTCTGTGTCTGTCTCTCCCTTCCTCTCTTCCTCTCCAACCCCCATGTATTCCATCTATTCACTCAAATAAGTTTGCAATTCCTTCTGAAATTCAAAAGTAAGATTCCTTAAGAATAGAATAAGTGCAATGACACTCAAGGATCAAACTAATTATGATTATTTTCCAGTGGTGGACAAGGTATTGATTATGATAAACATCTTTACAGTGGTGGGCACTCACCTCACATGCATTCTGGTTATTCCAGAAGTACAAATATGGTTAAAAATGTTGTACAATAGAAAGCAGTAACAAATACTTATGCATATTATTTCTTTTCTTAGGGAAAATGATTAAGAAAAGCAATGGCTTAATGTATTTATAAAACTTTTTATGAAATGTTCAGTGACCACTTTCTACTTTTAGAGAACTGGATAATCTTGGAAGCAGCCTATATGTCTTTCAATAGAAGAATGGATAATTAAAATCTTCTACCTGTAAGAAATGGAATAGTAGTTGACTATTAAGCAGGATAAATTTGAGTCATTTGTAGAAAAATGACTGCAACTTGAAACCTTAATGTTAAGTGAAATAAATCAGATGCATCAGCCTAAATATCACATGGTTTTTCACATATGCATAATCTAAAGTACAAGAGCAATACGTAAGACAGATTAAAAGGAAACCTGAAGATAAAAACCTTTGCAATGAAGAAGAACAAAGAACTGAGGGTGGGTTAAGGAAGGAGGCGGGAGAGAAATAGAAATGAGATGTGCTGTGCAAATGTACCAACTACCCACAATGAATGTGATCATTATGCATTGTAAACATTATCTAAAAGAAATGAAATGGAAATGGCGAAAGGAGATCAAGAGAGAGAAGAAAAAGTATTAGAAAAGAGGAATAAAAAGAATCCAGATATGTCAGGTACGTGTACCTATTCCCTAAGATGAATGTAACCATTACATACTGCAAATATGTACTAATAAAAATAAGTTAAAAATAATAAAAACTCGAGATGAGAATTTTCCATGTACAGATTTATTCCTGGCAATTTTAACTGCCCAAATAATAAAATCTGACATCATACAAACACTTTGGGACTTAAAGTTAATCATTCAATGAGAGCTATTGCTTTCTAAATGTGAAATTTAAGAGAAATTTAAGCAGAAAGCGGACTGCTCTCCACCTACCTCTTAACTTTCAATAAACTTGAAAATACCAATCGCATGATTTAGGTATTTTATTAATATTCAGTCAAATGCTTAAAAACAATAAATTGCCTAATTGTGCTTTATTATCACATGGAATAATTTAAGTGAGCCAAATTACAACTTAGATATATAAAAATATTACCAAATTAGATATGCTGATATTTCTAACATAAGATATAAAATTTTAATCATAGTAGATTTTTAAACACATGGATGAGGAAGAGACTTGTACAAAATATTCAATAGTCAATTTACCTAATGTAGTTCCAGGTTAGGGTCAGTAATAGGTCAGATGAGGAAAAGTGTAAGTATTTCTTGGGGGGGAAGGTCGTACTTTGACAAACTCTAACCACAAAAAGAACTATAAAAATATCCTTCAGCTAAAGAAGTTTACCAAAAAAATCACAAACAAAAGTTTTAAGACTAAGAATTGCTACAAAAGAATGGAAAATTACAAATGCCACTTTTCTTTTTTATATAAAAATCACCTTTCCTGAGACAAATAACAGTGAATTGAAACCACAGCTACATACTTGGCTTGGAACAGGCAAGTAAACTCACAAACAAAACAGGCTACATAGCACTCAAAGCCTAGCAGAAGAACACTTCAATTCATCAAAAAATTTCTTCACTGATCCTCAGCTCGAGAGGTATTTGTCACAAGGGTCTTTATATGAAGTGTTGGGCAACATAGTACATCTTGTCTTTCAACGCAGACTCATTCATCAAAAAGAAAAAGCTAAAGGTTTCAACATGGATTTGTAACTATCTGAAGACCAGATGAGCTTTTCTAGTTTTCCAGTTAGCTTTTCAAATCTAATACAGGGATAAAGTTTAAAGAGTTTCAAACAGTACCGAGTTTACTGTTCTTTGCAAGTTTTTTTTCCTTCTCATGATTATTCTTTAGTCAAGCTTTTGCCAGAAGTTATGGAGCTTTAACTCTATCATAGGATAAATATCAAGGACTTTGATCAGAATCAGTATTAATGAAGATGAGAAACTCATATGAAAAATTATTTACAAATTAATCCTAAACTAGAACTCTAGTGTATAATTAAATAACCAACTGTCTTAATATATAAGATCCACCACATATTATTGAAATGGAAAAACAAAATTCCAATGTTTTTTTGTAGTGGTACATTGATGATCTTTGTTCATAATCAGTAATGTTCATTGGGGGTGGATACATATTTATTTGTGTAGTATTTTAAGTTAAGTATAGTATGTTTGTTATAGGAGTAATAAAAGTTTCTGAAAATATTTTTTGATGAGAACTAAAATTAGTAAAACTGTATTATTCCAGTTGTTTTTTCTTAAATAAGTAGACTTTAGCTGTTCTTGTAACTAAATGAGAGTGATAATCTACTTTACTATAGTGACTATTTTACTGTCTGGATATATACCATAACTGTAACTCTTCAATATAGATAACAAAATTTATTTTGTAAGTGTTAACTGTAAACAATTTTCTCCAAAAAAACTTTCCCTTAAGGCAGACATACAGATTTAGATACAATAGATAGATACAGATATAAATATAGATATAGATAGTAACAAATAGATATAGAAAGCAAAGAGGTACAATGAAATAAGTAAGGCATGAGAAATATTGTACATACACAACTGATTTTTACTAGAGAACAGGCTGATCTGACTGGCTGGAAGGCAAGATGAAAGAGATAGACAGCATAGACATAGAGAAAATGTCACAGTAACCTTGTGGAAATATCAAGGTACAGCTAGCTGGAAAAGAGGTCTTAAACCTCTTCAAAGTGGTTGCAGTATACACTCAAATAACTAATCCAATGATAAATGAAACTTGCTTGAAACAATTAACAGATCACAAATACATAATTCAGCAGCAATAGCAAAAGAAATACTAGAAACTTAACTTTTTGTATTAAGCACAGCAGTCCTTATGCAATAAAAAGAGAAGGTGAATTCTAGCACAGGGTTGACATTAACAAGAAACTGGACAGGAAAACTGAAAGGATTATGACCATAACTAATTCTTCCCATACATTTGGATAACTTATCCAATTCTAAAAGGAAATATCCTTCTAAGTCTGAACTTCTGTAGTAAGAGATCAGTAAGCATACCTATATTAATGGTTAATAGTATCATTATTTCTCTTTGTTTTCTAAAATTCCAAATTTAATTCTCCATAAAATAGCATTGCTTAAGCTTAAAGCATTTCAAAAATAGTAACTAAATGAATCACCAAGACAAAGAAAGAGTGCCTTATTCAGGTCTTCTATGTATAAAGATTGGCCCTCCAATAGAGCCCGTTGCCCAAGTGGGACAGTATTGTTCAGTTTCTTGCCCAACATGGTTCATAAGTTAACATAAAACCTTATTAGTCACGAAGAGAATTGAATTATTTTATAATGAATTATCACAATAAATTCCCTATATCCAACACTTTTGGAAAAGGCTATTCAACACTATTTCAATTCAAATTCTCTTCATCTACTCTTACCTTCTGCCATCATTATTTACAGAGACTGGTTTTATTAAAATGATCAGTATTCTTACAAGGTCTTCTCCAGAGATCTCTTTGCACTCTTCTTCTGTGTGACACTTGACACTAGTGAAGTTTCTTCCAACAAGGCTTCTGCAACACCACTCTCTCTTTTCTTGCTTCCTCTTTGTTAGTCTGCTCTGCTGACTCCAGTCTTTTTCTCATAAGCATTAATGTTGCCCAAGAATTCATTCTCAGTACCTCCATTTTTCTGTTTAGAGCTTCCAATTGTACAGTCTTATCTACATTTATCCACCCCCATATTTTCAACTCTGACACGCATACTCAGGTTCTCCTATGAGACTTTCTAGCCCAGACCTCTAAACTGTACTCCAAACATTCACATAAATATCACTCTGAAAAGCAAACTAAAGGTAACCAGCGCTTCACCTAAAACAACTTCTACATTTTTCCCCTCAAAAACCTGATCTTTACCTGGCATGGTGGTGCACACCTGTAATCCCAGCACACAGAGTCTGAGGCAAAAGGATCACAGTGAGTTTGAGGCCAACCTGAACTATGTAGTGACACTCTGTCTCAGAAAAAGAAAAAAGAATCTGATTATCTCCTGAAATATTTATATAGGTTGAGAAAATTCCTACCACTATGACTCTTGTTATCTACCACTATGACTCCTACCACTATGACTCTTGTTATCTTACCCTACTCTACTTTCTTCAGGACCAACGAATTATGGAGACTGTCAATTCTACCTCTTTTGATATAGATTGTGAATATCTCTAAGTGTATCCTCTCCAACCTTACAAACAATAAAGACCACAGAATTGAGCCACATTGTGTGCACTCTGTAAGGAAGGGCTACTCACTTGCATGTGAAACAGGTAAGGATCCTATCTGAGGTTTTCTTGGAGTTATCTGTACTATTGTGATATTATCCTAATGATTTTTCAGTACTGACAGGTAAGTCTAGAATCTTTGCACTGAGCTGTATCTCCAGGCCTTTTATATTTTTCATTTTGAGGTAGATTCTCCCAAAGCCACTATGTTGCCCAGGCTGGGTTCAAACTCTCAGTCCTGCCTCACTGCCTCAGAGTGCTGGGACTACACACCCGCAAGCCTGGGTCACAGCACTTTCTAAGATTCCAAAGTGATTGCACAACTTTGTTGCTTAAACTCCTTCTGTTCTTCTATAGGTAAAAATGTGAATCCTTTGTATGTAATACTCTGCCTTTTATAATCCAGCTCAAAGCAAATTCTGTGACCTCTTTGAACACCACAATTTCTGTCCTCCCTCCCCATTCTTTCCATCTTCCAACAGTTCATCTGAATGCTTAATGGACATATCTTGTCCTTTCAATATGAAACTTATGGTTCATTTAGAAGCTTTAAAAACTTTTATTTTTAAGATGCGCCTGAGAAATTTAACCTAACTGTGATATTCTTTGAAACATCCTTTTCCTATCAAAAGTTAAATATATATTCTCTTACAGCACCATGAAAATAGTTGCACTAAAGTAGCCTTATGAATTTTTCATTTATACCTATGGTTCCTTCAATTTTTCATGTTCCCCCAAGGGCTAGGTCTATCTTCCATCCATCTATGAAACACTAAAACTTATCACAGTGCTTGGATTAAAGAGATATTATATCTTAAATTATGATGAATAAATAAATAATGAATGTGGCTCTAATTTGTCAGGTGAGGGTCAGTAGTGTGCAATGAAAATCAAACCAAAGACAAACAATGAAGATAGGAAAGTGAAAATAAAGTCAGGCTAAAAATATTTACAGTTATCTCAAAAGTACTATACACCTTTCAGGGTGCCTTAATTTAACCCCTTCTCCATGAGATTGAAGATCTCATGTATGTCACTGTCAATTACCACAACTAAAATCCTATTCACAAGGGAAATATAATCACACAAAACAACATAAAAAGTTTGAAAGAGTACAAATTTTGATCATTAGTGAAACTGAAAATTAACCATATTGCTTACCATACTTTGAGGAATATTGTCTAAGCAGAGTAATATCAATGAATAATGATGTACAGATAAATGTATTTCTCTTCTTTGAAAGGAAAGCAGGTTAATACAACCCTGAAAGTCACAACCGGTGAAGATATACCTCGGATTGGAAGTCCCGGACTCTACCCCAGACATCTACAGAGCAACAGGCACTCTTGAACCAATGATATATATGAAATGGCTCAATGAGGACCCACATACAATCTTATTTTTATAAGAGTAAGGTTGTTGTTTTGATAGGATAGAAGACAATTAAGTTGGCACTCAGCATCGATGAAACTGATCTCAATAATTAAAGAGAAATAGATTCTTAATAACTACCCCAAATCATTTGGAATATAAATGATGAGAACACCAATACATGGCATATAGTTTAGGGATGAGTACAGAACAAAGTTGATGACAAAATGTCAAGAGTTACCTGACAAGAAAATTTATTCCATCTGCTGAACTGGCTCACTCCCAGCCACTATACTTTTCTATCAAGAAATTTACCTTCAGTGACTGACCATCATTTGATAATCCTGATATCTAGGTATAATGCAATATAAGAAAAAAGATATAAATTATTAATTTACTGAATAAGATTCACCAGGAAAAAACTTATGCCAGGAAATAGGGCAAAGTCCTGTGTTCTTCTATCACACACTCACATACATACACACACTCAAACTTACACACTAGCCTTAATTAGAGGAAAAAACAAAATTCCAAGGCATTAGATATAAATATTACAATAGAAAAGCTTCAAATGAAAAAGTATTTGATTCAGCAAAGAAGAGAAAAATAATATTGACAGAAAATAAATCCACCTTTAAAGGCAACAATGAAAAAAGTATGACAATATAACCATAGACCAAGAGGCACACATTCAAATAAATAGGAAAAGAAATAAAAGGGAGAAAGTGATAAATAAAGGAAATTTTATATGTGAAAAATCATTCCTGAGTAAGAAAATAAAAATTAATGTCAAAGGAAGAGCTACTCCCAATATAAGAATACATATCTTATATAAAAACTTGAATGCTAATGATTATATATAATTTTATGACCCAGAAAGGGCAAGGAAAATAATGACATAAGATTTCCAAAAGACTAGATGTTCTAGATGTTTCTAGACTGGAAACTAAATGGTACTAAATTTTAAAGATAAAGAAATAATTATTTAACACCAGCCAAAACAGAACAATCCTTACAGATGTGAAAACTCAGTTTGGCCTCACATTTCTCAGGAAGAATGTCCTGGAAAATAACAACAGAGCCTCATAAAGGAAAAACCATGATACATGAGCCTTATTCTATAAGGAGTGTAAAGTTCCGAAATAAATATACATCCTCAAAGCCCATAAAGGACCATAAGCCCTTTCTGAATAACACCATTTGAATATCAAGTTTAGCCTAGCAAACACTGAATGAAAAAAAAGTGTACAACTAAGGCTAAATAATACAGAAATGACACTTAATGAAGGTAAATTTTGCAAACTTCGATAAAATAGTAAATTTTCATGGATTATAATAGAGATTTACAAATAATAAGTAACTGATTAACAGCAAAGAGAGAAAAGTATCAAATATGTTTGCATATCTTCTTTTGCCCATTACAAAACTAACAGGTACAGTTTTCAAAATATTTAAAATAATTAAAATTTAATAACATCTAAAACATGTATGTAGGTAGCCCAAGGCTGAAACAACATTCTTAGTCATATCAAGATGTGAGAGAAAACTTTCTCCTTTCATACTAGGTTATGAGGATGAACTGTCTAAACTGATATATCAAGAAACACAGGGTTAGATATAGAATCTATTAAATTTTTTATTCCAAACTACAAAATATCAAAATTTATAAAGCAAACATAACAGGTATGGAGATAACAAACTATACAATATTTTCCTTTGATCACCTCACAAAAACCAAGTAGAAAATGAATCTCTAAGGAAATAGAAGAGGTAAATTAACTGTGTATCAAATTTTATTTCTAAATCAAAGAAATTGATTTCAAGGATGAGACATAGAAATTACAATATGAATCTGAAAAAAAATCACATTCTTCCAAAATACAAAGAAATGCTAGAACTATCTTGCAAGGCCCCTAGTGGATAAACTGTCAGTATTTTGAACATCAACATATATCATAACAGTAATTCATTAAAACCTATATGATAAAATATCAGTAATTTATACATTTATCTATTTATTTACTGTTTCATGAGTTAGCATATTTATATTCTCTCAAAAGACTTCCACACAAAATACATCAACTGTAAAGTGGAATGTACAAATTTATACTGGTGAAAATTTTCATACATCATGTTAATCAAATGAAAATCAGTAGCAGTGGAACAAACTAAAATCCTCTGTAACCTGATAAAATGAAAGAAGAGGAATACAGAGTCACTCCTGTGAAATTTCTGCCTTGAATCTAATTGTAAGGAAACATCAGACAAACCAACCAGAAGGATATTCTGCAAAATAACTGCTTTGTAATCACCCAGTATGAAGGTCTTTAAAGTGAAACAACTGTTTCTGACTGAATGAAGCTGTACAGATAAGACAGTGACATAAAACATGAGATTCTGAATTGGATTCTCTTACTACCAATAAAACCAATTGCAAAAATAACCAGCCAAATTTGAGCGTCAGGATTAGATTACAGTATAGCAACAGTGTTAACTTCCAGACCTTCATGAATGTATTATTATGTCAGACAATGTCTTTTTAAAATATGCAGTAACGTATTTGGTTACAATGAAATATCAAATAACCAGAAAAATAAGTTTCTTCCAGGATCTATAGAATGGTGATTATTTCCAAATCTTCAAAAATGTATCTAAAACTTAGTATCTCTCACAGATACTAACTTTTATAGCTCAAAAAATGAGAAAAATATCTCATGACAGAAAGAATAAATACAAAAATATCTATAAGTAAACTTTATGCAGGGATATAAAAGGACACTTGCATAAATTGAAAGTAGAAAGACAATATTGGAAAGATACCAATAGACTAGAAATATTCAAATTCACAAAATTTCCATAAATCAACTATTACATTTAAAACATTTCCAATGAAAATATCAAAGCATTTATTTTGTTAAAAAAATTTCAAATTTCACATAGAAAAGTCCACATGGAAGAATAACCAACAAAAATCTTTTAAAAAGTAGTACTCAACAGATGTTAAATTTGGCAAATATTGAAATCAAATGCTTATGCTATAAGTAGGTTGGCTGTTATAAGTAGGTTAGCTATTTAGGTTACAAATAGACAACTAGCAAGAGACAGTCTAAGATGGAGCTGGCTTGGTCAGTTTTACAAATCAGCACATACACAGGGCTAAGGACTAACTCACATCATACATACTGCTAATCTCAGAAATGTGAAAGCAAACAAGTCAGGATAGGAATAGAAAGGCCTTTAACACCAGCAAGAACTTTGCAAACAATCCCTCCCTACAACAAAAATGAGTTTCAAGGAATTTAAAGACATTGAGTAACAGGTTTCTCTTTTGAACTCTGAATTAGAAAGCTTAAGTCTTAAGTCAGTAATTTAAAACCCACAGCGCTACGTGTAATAGGTGACGCTTGGACACAGAACAGATTCCTAAGCTCTGCTTATTCATGTGAGTGTACAGAGTTCATTCTGGCCACTTATTTTTGGACACTTCCCAACTTTCTCCTTTTACCTCTCCCTCACTTCTTCTTTTGTGCATGATTTCACTCTTCAACTTTGTGAAACACTAGCCCAGTTTGCACAGTAACACTTCCACAGAGATAGTGACTCAAAGCTGACAAATGAAAGAGGAGAGATCAGTGGAAAAACTAAATAACTAGCTTCAAAAATAGATCCCGAATGCTTACAAAAGTTCAGCATGTAGCCAGGCAAGATGCAATCCCAGCACCCCAGGATGCTGAGGGGGGGAAGATTTCAAATTCAAGCTTGATCTTAGCAATTTATCAAAATTTTAAAAAATGAAAAAGAGTGGGAATTTAGCTCATGATGAAGGCCTGGGATTCAATTTCCAATACACTGAAAAAGATCAGTATGCAATAAAAATGGCATTTACTTAATAAAAAATATTTGCTTAACAGATGGTGTTAGAACACCACTTGGTCAGCTGGAAAAATGCTAAGTGGTAACTCAGGCTATACCATAAAATCTAGATGTACCTAATATTTAGATAGGTTAATATTAAATATATACATATATATTAAAGAAAATCATGAAATTATTTTTAAATCTTCATACAGACAATAACTTTCTAAGCATGGTCAATAAATATTACATAAAAACTACAAAAATATTTTAAAATATTTGACACAAAATCATGACAAAAATTGAATGTAAACTGAGAAGCATTATTTTACAAGTATGACACAGAACTAATTGCTTTTGTACACAAAGTTTATTTAGCAAAGTGGAATGGAACCTACAATAAGCAGACTAATCACACAAATATAAATGGCCAGGACCCCCGCCATCCCGGTCGAGCACCTTGCGGGACCCAGGAACTACAGCCAGCTGCGCACGGGGGCCAGACCAGGCCTGGACCCCTCCTGTGACCCCCACCTTCCTGGAAGACCACCTCGCAATACCCAGAAACTCCAGGCAGCAGCACACACAGGGCCAGGCTAGACCCAGGGCCTTCCTGTGCCCCCGCCAACCTGGCCATCTACCTCTGGACTTAGGAATTCCAGCCAGTAGTGCACACCCCTGCAGTCCCACTGCTGCCATTGGGGACCCTCTCACTTCCTAGACCTACTATTGCTGTTGATCCTTGGCCCCCAGAACCTTGGACTGCAGTGGATTAACCATACTGTATTGAGGGGAGACTCAGTAACCCCTCATTCAAACAGAAGAACTCAGCAGGCTTCCATCAGTGAGGTGAGTTTGCCTCTAAAATATGAATAGAGTTTGCCACCTTCAGTGGGTGAACAGGAGCAACAGCAAAGCCCCTCCAGAAGCAGGCCATTGGCAAGCTTGGCAAGAGGGTGGGTGAGTCCTTCCTCCACAAACAGAATATCAGGTAGGTTGAGGAGGGTGCCAATAAGGCATCCCCCAACCTGGAGAAAATTAAAAGGGCCTATGAGAAACCCAGAGACACAGTAGGGTCCTAGCTGAGATAAACACTGTAAGCAGGGAGATCTGGTAACTCTGAACAACCTGAAGACATAATAACAGCAGGAACTAAGGGTTGATTTCCATCAATATTCCTAAGCTTATCAGCCTAGGAAGAAAATAGGACTCACCCAATACTCCTTGCAGGGGGAATTCAGGTGAATGGTCCACCGCTTCACTGTGGGACTCAGCAATTGGAAAACATCAACCTTACAGTTAGGACCCTAAGACACACTGCAAACAGTTGACACTAGTGGAATTGAGGAACCAAATATTAACCCAAAAGGGGAAATGGCAAAACAAAAAAGCAAAATGCAACTTCAAACATCTAGTCCATCAGGAGCAAGTACAGGAGACACTGAAAAAGAGGACTTCAAAAGCAAAACACCAAAAATCTCTGAAAACAGCAAGTGAAATAAAAGAAACAACTCAATGAGGCTATAGAGGAAATCAAATTAGAAGGAATCTCTCATGTAAAGACAGAAATAACAACCTTAGTAAAGGAGTTGCAAAGTGCAGCTAGAGAAGAAATAGATTTTAAAAAAAAAAAGTACAGGAGCATGGGAAACTGATTGAAACCTTGAATGAACAATATAGAAAACAAGCAGAATTCATGAAAAAAACTCAGAGACATCCAAGAAAACAAATATTCTACTGAAAGCTGACAGAACTGTTTAAATGAAGCTCAGGATAGAATTTTGGACCTTGAGGAAAGGATCGCAATTAGCAATCATGAAAGGACAGAACTTTTAAAAATAACAAAGCAGCATGAAATGACAATCCAGCAGCTTCAAGATGATAGCAAGAGTAACAACATAACATTAATAGGCATCAGTGAAGATGCAAGAGTCAATGTAAATGACATTGGTAAGCTATTCACAGAAGTAGTAGTAGAAAATTTCCCAACCATGGGGAAAAAATCTGGTATCAGATAAGTGAGGCATATAGAATGCCAAACAGTCACAACCAACATAAATCTATACACAGACATATAATGATTAAGATCCCAGACATGCAGCGTAAAAACAGAATACTAAAAGCTGTCAGAGAAAAGACACAACTCACCTATCAAGGAAAGCCCATTAGAATCAAGGCAGACTTTTCAGCACAAACCCTTAAGTCAAGACAAGCTTGGAGTGAGGTATTTCAAGCCCTAAAAGAAAATACCTTTCAACCTAGACTGATATACCCAGCAAAACTTTCATTCAAATTTAATGGAGAAACAAGACACTTCCATGACAAAGAACAAGTGAAGAAATTCATGTCCACAAAACCAAATTTAGAAAGAGTATTGAAAGACATATTAGGTAGAGATAAAAATGACCACAATCCCCAGAACAACAACAGAAAGAAACCACCAGGTAGCTCAAGAAAGGAAACAAGGGACAAAAGAAGGAAGCAAACAATAGTAACACAACATGGCAAAGTCAAGCCAGTACATATCAGTGATATCCATAAATGTAAATGGCCTCAATTCACCTATCAAAAGAAATAGGTTGACAGAATGGATCAGGAAACATGATCCCACAATATGCTATATACAAGAAACACAACTGACTGAAAAGGAAAAGTCAAAGGATGGAAAACAGTGTTCCATACAACAGGGACCCAGAAAAAAGCAGACAATGTGAACTTTAAACCTAAATGATTAAAAGAGATAAAGAAGGTCATTACATACTCAAGAGGAAGAACTAACAATTATAAATGTATGCACCAAATACAGGAGCACCCAACTATATAAGACAAATACTAATGCACATGAAAAACCAAATACTCAAGAAAAAATTATAATAGGGAACCTTAATACCCCATTGTCACAAAGAGATACAACAATTAGACAAAAAGTCAGCAAATAAATAACAGAACTGAAGCATATCCGTGAGTGAATGGACTTAGTAGATGTTTACAGTGTTTCACCAGACCACATCAGAATATACATTTTACTCAGTTATGCATAGGATATGCTCCAAAATAGACCATATATTATCCCATAAAACATTCTTAAGTAAATGCAAAGGTATTGAAATTGTCCCATGCATAATATCTGACCATAGCAGACTGAAATTGGAAATTAATGGCAAAAGAAATTGCAAAACCTGCATGCATACATGAAAATTAAATAACAACCTTCTGAACAACCAGTGGACTACAGATGAAAAAAGAAGAAATAAAGCAATACCTAAATGAAATGAAAATGCAGAAACAACGTACTATAATCTTGGGATTCAATGAAAGCAGCCTTAATATGGAAATATATAGCAATAAATTATCATATCAAGAAAACAGAATGAGCACAAATAAATGACCTACTGCTTCATCTCACACTTCTAGAAAAAGAAAAGCAAGTAAAACCCAAAGCTCATAGAAGAGGGGAAATTGTAAAGATAAGAGCAGAAATTAATGCAATTGAAACTAAAAAAAAAAAAGAATTCATGAATCAAAAAACTGGTTTTTTGAGAAAATAAACAAAATTGACAAACCTCTAGCTAACCTCATCAAGAAAAAGAAAGAAAAAATATACAAAGAATTAATGAATCAAAAAGCTGGTTTTTTCAGAGAATAAACAAAATTGACAAACCTCTAGCTAACCTTATAAAGAATATGAAAGAAAAAATCCAAATTCATGCACTAAGGACTAAAAAGTGGGAAATTACTACAGATCCCATGGAAATTCAAAAGATCATGAATACCTACTTTGATAATCTCTACTCACATAGAGAGGAAAACACAGAGGAAATGGACAGGTTTTTAGAAACACAAGAACTACCAAAGCTCAACCAAGAAGATATAGCAATTTAGAATAACCCAACATCAGCTATCATAATTGAAAACATAATTAAAAACTTACCAACCAAGAAAAGCCTAGGTCCTGATGGATTCATGGCTGAATTCTACAAGGAATTCTGAGAAGATTTGATGCCAATATTCCTTAAACTCTTCAATGAAATTGAAAAGAAGCAATCATCCTAAATCATTCCTGGAAGCAAGTATTACTCTGATACCAAAACCAGGGAGAGACCCAATCAAAAAGGAGACTGATAGGCCAATCTCACTAATGAATATTGATGCAAAGATTCTCAATAGAATACTGGCAAATAGAATGCAACAAATCATCATGAAGTTTATACATCATGACCAAGTGAGATTCATTCCAGGAAATCAGGGATAGTTTAACAGAGGCAAATCAATAAATGTAATATACCACATCAACAGAGCCAAAAACAAAAACCACAGGGTCATCTCAATAGACACAGAGAAAGCTTTTGACAAATTCCAACACATGTTCATGATAAAAACCCTTAAGAATCTTGGAATACTGCAACCTCATAAAGGCCATTTATGACACACCAACAGCCAACATTATAATAAATGCACAAAAACTGAAAGCTTTCACTCTAAAATCAGGAACAAGACAAAGATGTCCACTATCACCACTCCTATTCAAGGTAGTTCTGGAAATACTAGCCCGGGCAATCAGACAAGAGAGAAAAATAAAAAGATTAAAGATATGAAAGGAAGAAGTTAAATTATCATTATTTGCAGAAGACATGATACTCTACATAGAAGACCTTAAAAACTCCATTAAAAGACTACTAGAGATAATAAACAAATTCAGCAGTGTAGCTGGATGCAAAGTCAATGCTCAAAAATCAAGAACATTCCTATACACAAACAAAAAACACTGAGAGAGAAATTATGGAAATATCATCTTTCACAATAGCATCTAAAAATATGAAATACTTAGGAATCAACCTAACTAACAATGTAAAAGACCTATATGCTGAAAATTACGCTACTCTGAAAAAGGAGATTGAAAAGGATATTAGAAAATGGAAGGATATTTCTTGCTCTTGGCTAGGAAGAACCAACACTGTGAAAATGGCCACACTCCCAAAACTGTTATACAGATTTGATGCAATCCCAATCAAAATGCCATTAACATATCTTACAGATCTAGAGAAAATACTCCTAAAATTCATTTAGAAACAGAAGAAACCTAGAATATCCAAGGCAATTCTGGGCAACAAAGGCAATGCAGGAGGCATCTCAATTCCTTACTTGAAACTATACTACAAAGCCACAGTGATAAAATTAGCAAGGTACTGGCAAAGAAATAGACCTGAGGACCAATGGAATAGATTAGAAGATGCAAGGACAGATACAAAGACACTCAGCAACCTGATATTTGACAAAGGGGCTAAATAAATCCCCAGCGTCTTCAGAGTTTTGAAACAGCTAAAAATCCACATGCAGAAAAATGGAATTGGATCTTTATCTCACATCATATAAAAACCAGCTTAAAATGAATTGAACACTTAAATATAAACCCTGAAATTGTAAAATATTACAAAAACATAAGCAAAAAGCTGTACAGCATTGTTCAGGAAAATGATTTTTGTAAATATGACCACAAAAGCTATAGGCAAAATAGGCAGAGCAAAGCCAAACAGACAAGATGCATCAAACTAAAAAACTACAAAGTGAAATAGATTAAAAGAATAAAGAAACAATGTACAGAATGGAAGAAAATATTTTGAAATTCTATGTGTTGTAAGAGACAAATTCAAAATGCATAAGAAACTTAGCAGCAAGGAAAAAGTAACCTGATTTAAAAATTGGAAAAAGACCTAAACAGTTATTTCTCAAAGGAAAATACATACATATGGCCAACAGCTATATAAATAAATATCCAGAATCCGCAATCATGGGATAAATGCAAAAAAAAAAAACACAATGAGATATAACCTTATAACTGTTAGAGTGACTGGAATTAAAAGGAAAGACAGTAAGTCTTGGAATGCAAAGAAAAGGGAATACTCTTACACTATTGGCAGGAATACAAATTAGTTCAGGCATTATAGAAAATAATATGGTAGCTCTTTAAAAATTCAGAATGGAATTACCATATTACTCAGTATTCTCACTTCCAGATATATATCCAAAGGAATAAAAATCAATATATCAAAGAGATATCTGTGGTCCTGTATTCACTGCAGCATTATTCACAATAGCCAAGATATAGAAGCAAGTGCCTATCAACAGATAAAGGAGTTAAAATGTGATATGTATATGGAACAGAGCATTAGAAAGGCTTTAAAGTGAAAGAAAATTTCAACGTCCTCCACAACATGGACAAACCTGGAGGATGTGTAAGCTAGGTGAAATAAGCCAGACATAGAAAGACAACTACTGCATATCTCATACGAGAAGTCTAAAAAACCCAAACTCTTAAGAGCAGGGAGTAGAAGAGTAATAGACAAGAGTCTTGGCAAGGAATGGTTAAACAAAGGAGTAAGGAGGAATGTTGGTTAAAGTTTACCAACTTCCAGTTAAATGGGAGGAATAAGGTTTTGAGTTGTGTTGCAAAGCATGGTAACTATAGTTGATAATAACATATTGCACATTTAAAAATTGCTGAGTGAGTTTTAAATATTCTTACCAGGTGATAGGTAGATGTGGTAGAAAAATCAGCTAGCTCAAGATTTCTACAATGTATCCACATACCAAAACACCATATTATAGCCAATAAGTATATACAATTGATACTTTTCAAGTAAAAATAAGAATGGATTATTTTAAATCACCAAAAGATAGACACTTATAGACATATATGAAAAATTATTATAGACATATATAAAAAACCTTTTTTGTAATAGTTGGTTCTAAAGTTAACATTAGGTATATAGGTTGGTAAAAAGCCTCAAATTTTCAATATTTTCTTATGTTGATATATTTGCTATTTGAACAGAAATTTTTTTGACAGTATCAACAATCAAATCCAAGGTCTTATGTATGCTAAGCAACCAGTCTACCACTAAGCTTTAGCCCCAAGCACAAAATTTTTAAAAGAAACCTATTCATCAAAATTCATGTAAACTTTATTAAGTTTATTCATCCTGCATTCCATATTAGGCATTAAAAGTACAAGACAAGTGAAGGATAACCATTTATCTCAATATATTCATCTGGTAAGAAACATAAGCCAAAAGATACATATGTCTAAAGTATTTAATATGAAATTAAAAGTAACAATAATAATAGAAGAATAGGAAACAAGAGCTAAAAACTATCAAGAAATATGTAAGTGCTCACTTCACATCAGAGAGGAAAGAAGAGTCTTGCAAGGACCAAAGTAGGTGAGCAGACTTTGAAGAACTGGAATGACAGTAACCAACATAGAAAAAGATAGAAGGGAACCACAAATACAGGAGAAATGATCTAAGTCACTAGAATATAGTGAGCATTATGAGGTATTTCAATTCAAGGAATGAATTTCCCCTCACTGGAAAACTGCATCTCTGTTTTCTAGAGACTAGATTAAGGTAAAAAGTCAACTGCCATACAAAATAATACTACTCATGTTAACAATAATCACTCATGGGTAATTGTGTCTGGTCTAGAGGCTACTATGAATGATCTGTAAACACCTGATGGAGAGTCATTGAAATGGGCTTGCCTAAGTACCTTGACTCTTGTAACTGAGAAGTCCCTTTCGGGAAATCTGGAAGCACTGCCCATGGAATGTAAGAGATATTGGTGCATGAGGCTTTTCAGTCAGGATAATACTAAGTAATTTTCATTACCTTAAATTTAAGCCCTCACCCTGGGGCCAAAGAGGCCTGTGCAAGCTGCTGTCCGGGCCATTGTGAGGACCTCTGCAAAGGAGTGGAATCCCTGAAGCTGTCTTGGAGGATTTTACCTCTGTCCTACAGTTTTCTGAGCCTATGTGCTAAGAACTTAACCAAACCTAGGAAATTTCTCTATAGTCCTCATCAGTACTGACAAATGGGTTTAAGGAATGATAATTCAAACATTTTAGCTATAGTAGAAGATTATATTAAGTAAAGGACACCATTGATACATTGACACCATTGATAGATTTTAGCCAAATAATCAAAGATTCAAATGTTAAAATAGGAGAATGGATTGTAATCTAACATTTAAAGGAGAGTAAGACCCTATCAGTTTTATGACCAAATTTGTTTATTAATCATCCTATCCAGCAAGTAAACTGATGCACTAGACTTATTAGATCAGAGAGCAGATCAGTGAAAGGTGATGGAAGACAGACTTAGATATCTGAAAGACTGATAATGCTGTAGAGATGGATGATAACAGAACTGTATTTTCTGAAATAGACTGAGGACAGAGCAGTACATAAGGGGCCGGGGGGAGGGTGGGACCTAGCCTGACATCTACTAGACTGTGAGATTTACAATGCATTTCAATTTACTTCACTTCCTGTTCTCAGCCTGATCCCTCAGTCACCTTAGGGTTTAAGCTTAAATTTCCAGAATTTAATTTATAAAGGTCATTCAAGATTGTCTGACAAAAAGTACAAGTACATTTAGATAGCTATTATAGTGGTTAGAAAATACAAGACATGTCTGTTTTCTTGTTTTTGTTTTTCCAATGAAACATCTATCTTTTTGATACTAAAAATGAAAAATGCCTTTTACACTGAGAAATAAGGAAGAGAAAATAATCACTCAATGCATTTTTCTAAGCCATCTACTAATTATACAAGTACAGAGACACAAATATTCAACCACCTTTTGCACATTTTATTACTTCTTATTCCTTGTTAATTTTTAAAATTTTGTTCTTTTATACTGTCATGACTTTTGTCTAGACTCCCCCTCCACAACAAAAGACCTCATGTGGTCACAAGAGGGGTGCTTTTTCAGAGGTGGCTGGATCCAGAGTGTGTGATATTGGGATTGATTCGTGGCAGTGCTAGAATCAAAAGCGCTAGAATAAAGAGTGTAAGAGCCTGAATAACATGTAAGGGACAGAAGTAGCTGTCGCTGTCCCTTGCTTGCTTTCCTACCTTTTGCCCACCATGAACTGTCTCTCTTCCTGTTTGCTGTGTCACCCTGCCTTGGAACCAGTCAATTATGGACTGAAACCTCTACAAACTATGAGCTAAATAAACCTTTTATCCCTTAACTTTAGGTGTCTGGTATTTTGTCTCAGCAACAAAAAAGTAACTAAGACACATAGGATACAGTTCATTTATCTGTTTTTGTTCTCCACAGACAATCCTGTTTCTTTATCTGCACTCCTAGGATTTGAATGGTTTAGAATTTTGAAATGTTGCAATATTCATTTTTTCCAAACAAAACATACTTTGAAACTCCTTTAATCTTTATATGCTAACAGACTGAAAAATCCCCAAATTACAGAAAATGCCCCTGAAGTCATAAAAATAATGGTATGATGTTTTAGGCTCTCTGTAAATGTACATTGCACAAAAAAGAGGGAAAAAAACTTTCACTTAAGAGTACCAAGTTGTTTCCAAATTCCTTAAAGTATCTCTGGTCTTGAACACTATTTTGTTCTATAACTTCATATGCTGGAACAAGTAAAATGTACCTACAATATCTTTTGAATTTAAAACATTTGTTTAAACATAGCATTGTTTAATCATAGACATTTGTTTGTAGAAAATCACATGGATTCTTTCTTACAGATCAACCAAAAATGTGAAACTCACTGTCTCTTAGAATAAGCCTATTAAGTATGAAAATACAGAATTGCAGCATATTAATGCAAAGACAGATCACTAGATCATAACCATAGGCCAATGGTAAAAGACAACTTCCTACATCCTTCTAACAATTATTTTTTAAAAGAAACATTTTGCCCTTCTGTACCCTCAAGACAAGCTTGTACTAAAAGTGGGCCATGTGTATATTTCATCCAGGTGTTATTTTATCCAGATATTAACAATTAAGACTATAAGGTTTCTGAAGCAATTCTGAGGCAAAATAAAAAGTGGCATGACTCTTAATTTTGAGACTTCTCATCCCTTTTCTAGAGCTAGTAAGTTATGGTAAGTCAAAAGGACTACAGAAGAAGACCTGAAAGTTTCAAAGAAAAATTTTTTAAAAACCGTAAACACCAAATAGCTCGGGAAACTGAACTACTTGAAGTGTCTGTGAGTCTGAATGTTACAGACAAAGAGCTAGTTGTAGGCTAGTGTTTGAAGATGTAAGATATGTTGCTCCTCTTAAAATAAGTGCACCTGAGTAGACAAAATGATAAAAATGAAATGAATGCCAATAAATCACTTAGCCAGGAAAGTAGGGAAGAGATTTCAAGGTAGTGGGAAAGAAGGAAAGAAGGATGCTACTGGTCTTTCCTTTCTATGTTTGTGAGTAGAGAAAATTCATTTACACAAGTGATAGTCTTAGGAGATTCTACCACTTCACTCCTGGATGAAGCTAAATCTCATTATCCTTAACTGTAAAATGGACCTTTATTAGCTTTGTATTGTTCTTGTAATAAATTGCCACAAACCTACAGACTTAAAAATCTTTGAACAAACATATTATCTTCCAGTTATTGAAGTCAGAAGAAATAGGACCATGGGCTAACACCAAGCTGTTGGCATTGCCGATTCTTCCCGGAGACTTTATTAGAAAACTTATGTTTAAACCTCCCTGTGCCTTGGTTCTTGCTTGGTTTGTGTCTCACTGCACCATCAAAGCCAGTGATGGCCATTTGAATTTTTCACATCTCAGCATTCTGAGTCTGCCTCCTTACCTCCCTGTTTCAATAATAAGGACCCTTATGATTACAATGGACACTAGGATAATCCAAGATGACCTTCCCCATTGCAATATCAGCTCTTTAAGCTGCCTTAATTCCACTTGTATTGTCTTCTGCCTGGCTATGTGTCATAGAATATCCACAAGTTCTGTGAATCAGGAAATGGACTTCCTTGGGTTCCCTCATTCCTCTTACCACCAACTTTACAGGGTTGAAACAACATGCAGAATGCTTAGATACTGTCTATAGTAAGTACTCAATAAGTGTTACTCACATGTGAGTATTTATCTAAGAAGATTGGATATGTATCACTAAACCCAGCATAACCAACCAAATCCAAAGTAAACAATGACATAGATAGATGATAGATAGATAGATAGATAGATAGATAGTAGATAGATAGACAGATAGATGATAGACAGAGATAAAGAATGACTAGATTTTTTTAGGTGTTCAGCTGAATGTTCCTATTCATGCCCATTATATTTAGAAACATTCCTATTTATATCTTGTTTATAGTACAGTCATCTTGTGGATTGACAGCATCTACGACACAGCAGCTTTCATGACATCATTGTGTCAGCAGTGACAATCAGAGCGTGCGAAAGGGAACAGTGGACTTGCAAGAGTTAACACGAAGACACAGCCATTAAGCAAGCAGGACACATCTCGGAAGAGGCCTCTCAGACACAGAACACCAAGGAGGA
This sequence comes from Dolichotis patagonum, assembly GCA_004027295.1. Taxonomy (NCBI): domain Eukaryota; kingdom Metazoa; phylum Chordata; class Mammalia; order Rodentia; family Caviidae; genus Dolichotis; species Dolichotis patagonum. The sequence goes on along the minus strand of PVJX010003495.1, from coordinate 24,226 downwards.
GCCTCTAAAGAGAAAATCGGGAGCTGTACTGCTTCCCATTACCCTCTACTCAGTTCTGAGATCTAAATTGCAGCTGATTTTTCATCTTTTAATCACTCCACAGAAGTTAAGTGTCCTTGGGAGACACTGCAGACAGTGGCACACATTTCATCCCACTGATTCTAAATTAATTTGATATTTTAACTCCCAGCTACTAAGCTGACTGGGCTGCTAGAAGAAATTATCTTAGGGTGACTTTTTTTCTTTCATAAAAGCTGAAAGTAGAAGCTATGGTTTGTGTTAAATTACATTTAAAACTTATTTTCTCTCACAAAGAAATTTTAAAATGCAATTTTGTACAATGATAAGCATATGACCATAAAAAATATAAGAATTTTAAGAACTAAATCTCAAACTATTTAAAACATATGCATAGCCACTTTCCAATGGTATCAATGGCTACCTGTGATATCTTTTCCCCAGAGACCATCAAATTTTAAAAACTCTGGAAGAGTTAACTCCCACAGGACTCTAAGAGGATGAATAGATTAGGTTCTTCAAAACAATATCATAAATTTGTCCAATGAATAATACGGTACTAGAGTTAATTCTTTATTGAAGTTGGGAAAGGTCACATTACCTTAGCTATCTAAAATTGTTTTAAAACCTCAACTAACACTGGGACTATTGCACATTACTGGTGAGTATGTTGCTGTCCAAATAATATTTCCATGAATTAGGTGGCTATAACAAGTATTTGTAGTTTTGAGAAAATGCCTTCTATTTAGGTAGACTACATAAAATAACACTGTCAGTCCCATACATTTCAAAATATTCCTATACTTGAATCCTATGAAATTCTAAGTCAAAGCGTACAAACAAAAAATAAAATGGGAATATATTTTACAGTCAGGATAATGAAAATTCTCTTTGTTAAAATTTAAAATGAAAATTTTCTTTGTTAAAATTAAGCATTAATCATGCCATGAAGAGTAGTACCACCAACTCTGGATAGGGAATATAATAGCTATCAGAAACATACTTGCTTGGTCATGTGACCTCTCTGAGTCTTTATTTTCTCCTTTCAAAAGTATTTCATCAAATTTGAAGCTCTGAGAGTTCATCACGATCCTTATTTTACAAAGCCTAAAATTATGTGATACCTAGAGAACTGAAATAGTCTCAAGTAGACAAACCAGGGTTTGCTTACCTATACTCTTTCCATTTCACTGGGCTGTTGCTAAGGTTCTCAATGCCCTTTCCAACCCTCAAATGCTTTATTTCCTATTCTTGGGGTGATTACTATGGACAACATTGACAAATAAGATCCTCAAAACATGCCCCACTCACGTGGTATGCTGCGAAGTGGAGGAGGAGGCACATTACTGGTAGCTATCATTTGAGAAAAAATCGCACATGGAAGAGCAGACATAGGCATCTTGGCAGCTCGAAGGCAACTGATCAGAGAAGCTACATGGGAGGCAAATGATTCTCTTCACTTTGGGCGTAATAAAGCAGAACCCTCAGGGACTCTCTCATAGGCTGAGTCCTGCGGAATCTTCTTGTTCACAGAACTGTATCCTAGCAATGGCATTAGATGGGGGGCTGTGTGCACTATGAGGAAGGGGAGGAGTAAGAGGCAATATGTAATCCCTAAGCAGATACAGAAGAATTAACAGAACCCATGTGTCTGGGGTATATTAAAAATTTCATTTTGTTTGTGTTTCATAGTATAGAGCCCTTTTTCTGCCCATGATATGGGAGCCACAGATCCTTGTAGCAGCAATAAAAAGAGTTAGGATATTTGTACTTCTCTTCATGACTACACACATAGAGCAAGACAGGGTTTCTAATTATTGCACAATAAACTTACCTCTGGTTATATTTATCCATATTCTGGCTGTGGCATATGTTTTCTATTATTTTCTGCTGGTGGACAATAATCCTGATTATGAAGTGTACAATATACAATCTTATTTTTACTTGTATTTTTGATTCTGTATGTCATCTTTTGAAGTTTTTAAAACCTCTTTTTCTCTAATAACTCTTGTGGGTTATATACAAAAAGACTATGGCCATCCAATACCAGAGTTGGACTACAAAAGTATTAACCATTTTTAAGCCATCTTCATCAGTGTAACATTAATAGCTAGAATTTAAAACTGTTGTATTACAGAAGTAATGAGCTTATCTTACAACACTTCCTATTACATTGCGTATGCACAATAGATTTAGCCCAGCACAACTTTTTCATTTAATATATATTTTCCTGCCCTTGATTTTATAAACTCTTGACTCTTTGTGGGCTCCAATTTGTTGAATCTCACTCATAAATGTTCTTTACCTGTATTTCTTCCACACTAGCCAGTTTTGTACCACCACCTGGCTTACTGCTCTTTAGAATGAAATCTGGTTGTTTCAACAGTCTCCCCTGGATAATTTCTCATGCCTTCATCTACAGTTTATTCTAGAATATTCTTTTTCCACTCACATTTAAAACCCAAAGAATTGAGGACCATTTTATTAAAATTAATTATTAAAGTGATATTGAATTTTTCTTGCATGTCCAGTAGATCAGGCCATAGGAAATGTGAGTCTGCATGTGTGCATGTGTGTGTGTGTGTGTGAGTGTCTGTTTTAAACTTGGACAAGCAGATCTGATCAAATATAAAAGCAAAGTTTTCCAGGACTTAAATTCATAGGATCTTTTTCTTCCCAAATTTCACTTTCACCAATTATATTTATTTATATTCTATTTTTTTCTTTTCTATATTTTTAACTTTTATGTAATTCATATAAAATATACTGTGTATATGAAACCTGTAAAATTAAATTAACTAGATCTTGTTTGAAAACAATTTTAACAAAGAAAATATAAAAGGTGAAATTGTAGATAAACAAGAATATTAAAGAGGAAATGGAAAAATACACAATTAAAATATCTTAATTTTATTTAAGTCTGAATGTTATGATTTTGCATTTGCATTTTTTATTATCTGCTTGTGTGAACAGATAAAATCCATCAATTTACAAATTCAGCTCCCCAAAATGTTTTTAGTTAGTCCTTCTAGTGTATTTGACATCCTTTTTAAATTTCTTCCAAGAGCAATAACATAATTATACTTCCTTTGACAGACAGATTATTAAATTGTTAATGCTTGATAATTCTTCATAAGTCTAATCACTTCTCAACCATTTATTTGTAAAATTATTTGGGGCCAGTTACTTATTTTGCCTTATTCTCTGTAATCTATTCTATACAACGTGGGTGATAATAATACCTCATGTTAGTGATATCAATATTAAATAAAATAATGAAACTATGAGTCCCACATGCAGGACCTAAATATACAAATTATAAATTTTTATTGCATTTTGGTACTAGTAACACTATTATTTCTGAAATAAACCTTGAGATAGTCAAATGGGTAAGAAAAGATTAGGGTAAGAATGCAATAGAAATGGTGATCAGTTACAAGAGACAAGAATTTGAGGAAAAGCAAAAAATATTTAAAGAAGACTTTTAGAATTTTTGCAATATGAAATATAACTACACTATTCCTTCACTTTATAAGAATAGACTTGACAAATGGGAATATAACTCAGTGGCCAAGCACCTGCCTGGCAAGTGCAAGATTGTGAGTTTGATTCCTGGTACCAAAGAGAAAGAGAGAGAGAGAGAGAGAGAGAAAGAGAGAGAGAGAGAGAGAGAGAGAGAGAAGCAATGCTGGGTCTGGAAGGAACACTTCAAGAAGCCAGTTTACCCTTCCAGTAAGCCCCACAAACCATGTGGGGGCCCAGGAAGAGAGAAGCCAGTTCGTCCTTCCCATGAGCTGACTGGCACATTGACTGAGATTCAAAAACACCCACCCACCCTGGTAAACAACTGGCTGGCTCAAAGACAGGCTGAGTTGATAGCAACTGAGATACAAAACAACTAAATGCTTGTATTGTTTGATTGACTTTGCAGGTCTATGGCCAATAGACTGAACATCTACTGGGAAGATTAAACAACTTGAAATGCAGCAAATATAGGGCATTGCCTTCTGTCGTGTTCTTGAAATCCAATATTGTTCTCACTGTTTGGTTTTGTTCTGATTTATTATTTTGTTTTATTCAACGTTCTATTTTGATTTGTTTTATTCTATTGTGTTTTATTTGATTTTACTATGGCTGATGGTATGACCACTATTGTGCAAATTACAAGTTAACATTACGGTAACCATTGTTCATTTCCTGTTATCCTGCTTTGAAGTTCTGTACCACTTTCACTGCTTTGTTTTGTTTGGCTTCACTCTGTTTTCTTCAGTTTTATTCTTTTTAAAATAAAAAATATACTATCCAATAAATAATCATATTTAAGTTAGATTTGGGTATTAAAGGTCATGCAAGAACATTCTATAATTGACTCAAGGAAGTCCTGGGAAGAGCATAGTCCCTTTTAGTTTCCAGGAAGAGGCCATTTACATGTACAAGGCACGTCAAGAAAATGTCTTCAGGAAAGAGTCTCAGCCATCAATTTTGATACCCTTTCTATGAATTCATGGATTTAAAATAGTATTAACTATGTAAAACATAAAAATATATTTGATCAAAATCTGAGAAGCAGAAAGCCTTTGTACTTTAAATATGGAATTTAGAGCATTTGCAGTAGTTAGTGTACAGAATGGGAAAGAGCACAGTACAGAGAGAGCAGAGCTCATTCACTTTGAAGTCACATTGCACCTGGGCCAGAACCACCTAGCATGTGTCCTACATGGTGCCACTGGTTGTTATTTGAATTAATAAGCCTCTGTTTATTCATTTATAAAATTATAGAGATGAGAATGATATCATAACATTATTGATAGGATTAGAATAATATAAGAAATGGCTACTTAGTACTGACTATTATTGTAAAAAATTACATAAGCATGCAAAAATAAATAAGAAATTTTTGGATCAGGGATTTAGCTCAGTGGCATAAGTGTCTGCCTGGCAAATGCAAGGTCATGAGTTCGATCCCCATTACCCATGACAAAATTTTTTTTCTAAGTATTTAATAAGTATTTTCCACAAAAATTCCATTTTTTTTCCTTTTCTCTGTACTTTGTATATGAAACTAAGATGAAAGAAAATGGCCCATGCAACAAGAACTGACAACACCAAGACTACAGAGGACTTGCCTGACCTACAGGAAGGGTCAGCATTTGACTCAGAAACTAAGAGGAAAATACAAAACATGAAACCTAAGCAGAGAAAATACACTAACCTCTTTGTTCTACTGGCTTTGGAAACTAACATAAAGGAATTGATCAACAATAGTGAGCTGTTCTGTGCATCTGCAAGCACACAGGCTATTGTCACAGGAAGCACCTACTTCTACTCAAATTTCGACATCACAGTAAATTTGAAATGTGTATCCCAGTAGTAATTTTTGTAGTTTGCTGGGCTGACTTGATTAAAACTCTGTTTTTGCAGACAGATATGGTGGCCATTTCAGTAGTCCCACCACTCTGAAAGGCTGAAGCAGGAGGATTGCATGGTCAATCAATTTAGTGACTTAAATTCTGTCCCAAAATAAATGGTAAATAAGAAAAAAAATAAATAAGAAGAACTGGGAATTCACCTTGCGTTTGCTAATAGTAGGTAGTTTCAAATTTTCTGGTAATGTGAAAATCAAAATAATTTTACAGGTAGGTATTATGATTCCATTCTGTAGCTAAGAAAAAAATGAAGTACTAAAACTCAAAAATACAGAATTAAACCACAGTAAAGCTAGAATCTGAGCCTAAATTTGCCTTATTCACACATTTGCTTGGATTACAATATGCAATTGCCTTTAAAACAAAGTATGTGTTCTGCATTGTAATATAAAAATCCTCCTTTGAATAAAAATAACATTTGGAAGATAGTAGTCTGGACTTCCAGTAATGAATCTATGAGGAAATTCAGAGATTTGTTCACTCAGTTATATGATCTGCAAGAGTCCACCTTAGGCAGGCTGACAGCAAATTTCTTATTATGAAGAGATCTATACATAGACAAGGAGGTGGTACTTGCCCCAGATCTTAGGAAGTGGTCATGCAGGCTGTTTCAAAACTGGAATTCTGAAACTCTGGACCTGGTATAGATTAAAGAAGTCAAAGGGGAGGAAGAGGGATCAGTTAAGGACCTGTTAGAATTTTTCGGGGGAGTGATAATTTAGAACTAGCACAGGGTATTAAAGAAGCATCTGGAAAAATAGTTGATGAGTGAGGGAGGATGGAGAAAGAGTGATGATTCTCAGGGTTCTGCATACTGTACTGTAGTAGATAACCAAATATGCGTCACCATGATGATGGTAATAACAGCCAGTATTCACCGGACACATATTTTGCAAGGTGCTGATATAGATACTTCACACAAATTTGTGCTTCAAAACTTTATGAGGAAGGAACAACACAGGAAATCTGAGGCACATAGAAATAATCAACTTGAGAAAGACATAAAAGCAGAGAAGGTCTTAATTTTAATCTACAGTAAAAGGACCTAAGTGGGTTAGACCTAAAAAGCAATTCCTGGGAGAAGATTAGCAAAACACAAAACATAAGATACCTGCTCATCTCCCCTGCTTCAAACTCTAAAACTATTTTTTTCCAAAATTTTAACAATTATTTTCTCTGTCTATATTTTTCAGAAAGTACCTACAAATTTTTGAGATCTCACTTATACAAATAAGAATATTACTTTAATATAAAAATTCCCATAAAGGTGAAACCAAATGCAATAATTAAAACCTGAGGCTATTTCTCAAACAAATGGTTTCTTACAATCTAAAAATAAAATACTTTTCTTCAAAGAAAAGTATTCATAATCTAAACTGTTATAAAATAATACTTTGTATCAGCTTTTTTATAAGAAATATAAATATTCAACAAGAAAGGCAAACTATATTAAAACCAGAGGATATCTGTTTAAAATGATCAAATGTTATCAAATGTAGGTAATTGTAAATGAAATACATCTCAAATGAAATCAACTGTTCAAGGGAATAATTAAACATTATAACAACTATGGAGTCTGAAAAACTACTGAGATCAGAAGCCGTTGTCAGACTTGATGGAATTAGCAATTCCCAGATTGCCTTTCCAATAAAATTATTTGAAGCACATTCAACATATGACAAAACTTTAAATATCTTCTCTTACTGACTTTTAAATTACTTCCTTTTATAGGTACTCACAAACAGATGGATTCTCTTCACTTTTTTCTAAACAAACTAAAGAGTGCAAAATGTTTATATAACAAAGAATTTTAAGAGAATGCACATTAAGTCACTCATTTTACTCTATTCTAAAATGTCACAGTGTTTAATGTCTGTTCAAAAGTCACTATGAGAGTCACAAACTCATTTGTACTCCATTTATAACCCCCATCTTTGAGTTTATTTGATTAAAATTGACCTCGATAACATGGTAGAGAAGGCTAATTCAAAGAATTTCTGCTTGAACTGCTATTCCTACAAGAGTAATAATTGAATGGCCAGTAACATCTGTGGGTTACATTCTACTTGCCAAGCCACGCATTATCTGCCATCCAATTTGATCCTTGCAAAAGTCTATGAGGCAGAAATTGACATTGTTCCCATTTTGTTAATTTGGAAACAAAATCTTGGTACTGGTAAATAGTTTCACAGATCTTTTAGCCATTGAAACTCCTGCTCCAGGATTCAGAGATGGGCTGACTCCATAGTTCATTAGTTCATACAAAAGAAAATATGTTCAGTAATCGTTTTCTCAAAACTCTTTTAAATGATAAAGCCTCATGTTAGAAGGAAACCCCTATTTAAGGGACATTACAGAGACATTACCTGATTGTTTTTGCACAATGTACTAGTTGACATGCATTCTTGACATTCACAATCTATTTTCTCCTCCACATTTCTCCAGATAACATTACTTTCAATTCACAACATTTTGTTCTGCAGATGCTCAAATTTCATTTAAATTTTTAAAAAGTACAATATCTGCTTTATACCCAGGAGGCTGTGAACCATGTCTTTCTATTCTAAAATGAGAAATAAATAAATCATGTGTCTTTCACTTTCATTTCTTCCTGTCCTACATTTTCTTTAGTATGACTTACATGTTCTCAAAGATTCACTTGACCATATTCTGAACTGACTAGAGAGTCACCCAAGTGTGTGTGGCATGTGACTTTTTGTCTGGTTCTATCTGTTCCTTATGCATTGAACCTTGGCCGTGTGTGGGAGTCTGCGGCCACATAAGAAATTTGTAGATGTGCAAGCATTTGCAAAGCCCAAGAGTAATACCAAGTTTCCCTCTTTCTTAGAGTTAACCTGCTGAGCACCTTCTATTTCCTGAACGTAGGATCTGCCTTTTCAGTTGCATAGCACACAGAACTGTATTCAGACTTCATCCAACCTGATGGATGGTGATCATGTCATGAATTAGCAAAGGTGTCACAGTGAAGCCCAGATCACAGACTTTTACTGGCCAAGTTCTGTCTCCTGATTGGTGACCCTTCCCTCACTTATTTCATAAATGTATGCGTTTTTCACCTCATCAGTTACAAGTGCTTCCCAGTTTGTACTGTAATTGACTTTTAAGAAGGTGCCATTCAGGACATCAAATGAGCCACTTGTCATCTTGATTTTTGTTCCTAATGTAATCCCATTGTCATTTAGATTTGACATTTTAGAGACTTGAACTTCAATGTGCTACTATTCAGAGTTGCCTGGAGACATGTACTGAGCTGTGCTTTCCCCCAGGATTGAAGGAAGAGCATTATTCTTCTTTCTTTATTGCTCCAGTCTTCCACTTCACACTCCCACAAATCACTATAATTTGTACCACGTAGCACACTATCTGCACGAGGTATCCTGTAGCAACTTCTGAAATGACCTATAATATTATAAATCATTGTGCTATTTTGGTATAAAATGTTGCTTAGGTAAATATCCATTGTTGTGCATTTTTTCTCCTGAGAACTATTAGTCACATTTTATTATTCAAAAAGAAAGCCTGCTACCAGTCATATTTTTGCTGTTGGTATATTTTTTTGTGGCTGTTGTTGTTTAAAAGTATTTGTGCTTAATAGACACAATGTATTTGACAAAGAGTATGCAAATGTGCTTATACATTAGTAAACTGTAGATTATATACCAATGATAAAACGTATCTGATGTCCATATGAATATTTTATTAATTATTATTTTATTACATGATTGCTGCAAAAACATCAAATTTGTAGACAATAAGAAGTGAAAGTAACTTAGTTGAAACAAAACTATGATATTATTAGGTCAAATGTAAGTGAGGAACAGTAATTCAGAAAGTCTGGTTTAAACATGACTTTGGATGTATCTTTGCTGGTACCTTATATAATTTCTATGATAATCATATTACCTTTCAAAATTGTACATGACTCTAAAAAGCACAACTCTCAGTTGTGTTTCAGAGATAGAATTGCTGCTTCTTCTACTAAATATATCAGTCAGGGTTGGATTAAAGAAGCAAAACCACCAAGTTACATAGAATATGGGAATTTCTGTGGTTTCAGCTCAGACAGTAACACACACAAATCTGTCCCATCCATTCATTGCTGATTTCTTAATTCATCCAATTTTCATTTCTCTCTAAATAAATGCTCTAAACACACTCAAGATACATTTCAACTACAGTCAAGATACATTCAAGAAGAACAAAATAACAATACAGCTCAAAATAACAACTAGATATCAACTCTGGTATGATTCTTCCAAATTTTAGTAAAATAACCTTGAAAACATTTTAAAAGAAAAAATTCAGGTAAAAAATTTAACAATGATAGAAAATGGCAAAACCTTAAAGAATTGTTTTATTGTAGGTATACACATATAACTGTATGTATGTTTAAGTGTGCAAGATAAATAACCATACTACTAAGTTTTTGTTAGTTCATCAAACAAAATAGTTTGTGCCATTATAAAGATGTGAAGGAGATGATGATGGTGTGAGTGGAATGATACATCCCCAAGCCAAGGTGCACCAAGGATTGCCAGTAAATGCCAGAATCTCTAAAAGATCTGGTAGGATTCTCCTCTAGAGATGTCAGAGTATAGTTCTGCTGACACCTGGATTCCTATCCTCTAAGCTGCAAAGTGTGAAACAATGCCTTTTTCAAATCACGTGGGTTTTGGTATTTTGTGACAACAACCCTAAGAAACTAATATGCTACTCTTGCTTCTTATCATAGTATAATTTCATAATACAGTCTTGCTCAAGCTCTTCTTAATGCATTCTACATTTTACGTCAGGTTGCTGGATAAATTAGAAGCCTTTAAGGACACACAAGCCCTAACTTGCAAATTCCTTCAGGTTTCCCTTCTAGTGTCGGCTATAAAAACTGTGGTTATCAAACTCCACCACTCTGTCCTTCGCCACAAGTTGAGTCTCACCCTTAATTTGGTGCCTTTCACCAGTAGTTCCATTCTGGATTTTCCCCAGCACTCTGTCCTTATTCCCGCCCTGAAAGACATGCCACAATGTGTTTGTTTATCCATTAATTCTTTGCAGCACAGACCTGGAACAAGACTACATCCTGCCACTTCTCACCTGGTCCACACCTACTTCAGAAAACAATATCATAAGAAGAGAGAACCAACCCAAGTCAATTTTTTTCTACATAATTGAGCTTGTACTTTGAAGGATCAAATATTTTTAAATTATTTACCATTTTAGATGATGTTCTTTCCAAAATACTAAGATAAATTTTTGAACATTTGTTGGCTTATTGATTCAAATTTATCATCAAGAACATTAAATATTTTGCTACAGAACCTCAGTATTGCCTTAGGAAGATATTGAACTCTTAATGCTGTCAGAACCTATTAAATGGGCTCATTCTTTAATTTGGGATAATCATTTCTGATTTTGGAATCTTTAATAAATTTTATATTAATTATTTCTTGTATCTGGTACTGTGGTAATTTTTCTCTTCTAATTTGAATATCCAAGGCCACCATTTAGACTGATTTATGAGCATCTTGTATGGAAAGGTGCAGAGGCAGTGCAGGCACCCTCCTTCAGGGGAGATGTTGCTTTAGCAACAGGTTTTTAGGCTCAGTCACAGGGAAAACTGATTTCTTGAGATCACAATATTCCCAGGGGCCCTTTGTCCAATGGCTGATAATACGCATGCATGTACATTATAGAAATATAACATGTGTGGTATGATACACACTGTATACTCATTCCAGGTTGTTGGTTGGTTGTTTGAAAAAAGAATCTCAGCAGAACCATCATTGTATTTTATTATATCTGATGAAACCTACTTTTTCAAAGCAGTACTGTTGAGATATGTTTTTAACACACCACATTGCTTTCCTTAAATTATTAGTTTTATCTTATAAGATTTTATTCTTAAATTTTAAGTGATTGTTTCCAGCCTGACTCAGAAATTTATTTAAATGTGTTTTCTTAATTAAATAATAGTTTTACTTTTGGCTTAAATGCTTTATTAAAATATTTTCATCCCAATTTGACTTTACTATGCTTGTTAGCAAATTCAACTACAATTTTAAATAATACTCTACTGTATCTCTTTGAACGAGCAACTGGAGCTTTGGGATTTGCGTTTAAACTTGAGTGAATTTCTTCCTTGCATAATTATAATGAATTGTGTGCTGAAAATATGCTTCTTTCTTCTTCACCTTTCTGTGGCTTACAGTGGAATGTAGGGAAAGATTTACCATGAGTTAATAATATCCTAAGGATGAAAAATATATCCTTTTGTAATACAGACACATTTTTAAAAACTTACAATATTTTTCTTAGATTGTCAACTGCTCAGAAAAAAGGTGAATCCTTTTAAAAGTTTTACATACATCTAACTGATATTATGGCTTACAGTTTCTCATGGTGGTGATGATGATGACAATGAGGGCCAAAAATATTCTGAGAGAGCTACATAGCAAAAAGAAAATAAATGGACTAGTATTAATATCAGTTGTTGCTAAGCATGTATTATGGCTGTGAATCATTTAAAAACCTTTAAACAGATTCTCAATTTTATGCTTACTTCACATTAACTTGTACTTATTGGACTGAAACCAAGCCTAAAACATGTTTTGAGCTTCAAATTTAGAATGCCATATATATTCTTAAATTTCAAAAGCAGGTGCTCTGGGGAAAAATATCAAAAAATTCTTCAAAGAAATTAAAATACTCCAATAACTGTCTTGACAAAATATTTTAAAAGACTGCCAAGCTGAAAGGTTGACTGACAATGACCCCAGTAGAGATGTCTGTTCTTAGCTATATTTTCAAAAGCATCAAAGTCATTCAGTAGTCTCCTGGTAAATTGTCCAATCTTTACTTTTCAGCCAAATCTGTCTATTCATGAAAAGAAATTTAAAATGTTACCAATAAACTTCTGTCTTTGAATTTGAGTTTTCATCAAATGAGAAGTTCTTCTAAGTTTTTGTCTTTTTTCATAAGAGCATTTCCCCTTGTTGTAAACTATATGAGTTGCACTCACAACAATGACAGCAAAACTCAAAATGAGTTGAAAACAGAGCAGATATTGGAAGTAATTAATAATCTAACCAATGTATAATTTTAAGTTAAAGGAGATTATCTCAGAAGCCTTAAATGTTATAGAATTACTACTTATAGACCGCTGGTTTAAGAGGCTTTGCAGTACTTTTTAGCACTAACACACATTCAGAATCAGAACTGAATCTAAAAGGAGGAATAGTAATGAACTCTTCTTTTATCCAGTGCAATATATGGAACATTAGTATGAGAATCCTAACATGAGGAGAGGTCATTGTAAGCGCTTCTTATAAAGTATTTGTAAAATAGGTCTACTATAAGGTAATAGGACTCAGAAAATTTAGTCTGCACAACAAGGATTCAAAACAAATCAAAGATAATTATTATTCAGCACAAAGCACCAGAAGCAAGATTTGCAATAATCAAGTGTACTGATCTCTGTGTACTCATATCCTAGGCCACTGAGTCAGGTTCATACATTGATATGTTCCCTCAGCCTTTGCAGAATGGGCTACTGAAAACTATTTATTGTGTAATGTCATCTATGACTACTTTTGCAAGAAATTAAGAGGCCCAGCAGAGACAGCTCTAAATGCTTCTTGGTATCAGTTCCAGCCATCACTTTAAATATGTGTATCATGTCTTTGTACCTTTAACACTGTTTGCAAGGTACAAATTCTGATCCTGGAAGACAAACAAATTGCCTCCAACTCTATGCAGCATTTTTAACATATTTCACTATCATCCAGGAAAAAATTTCCTAAAGTGAAAGGCTACAATTCAGGGAATGATTAAGCATTTCCTCAAAGAATTTGATAACAGAAGTATTTCTCATGCAAATTATTATACAATTATTTTCATAGGTGAATATAAACAGCAAAATATAACTAAGCATCTGAGTTTTCATAATAGAACTGAATAAAATAATGTAAGATTGCTCTTTCCCATGCATAATATTATTTCATACAAATAGCTGTGCAATTTCTAATAATGTTTTTGAAAAGAAAGTGAAGAAGTCAAATTAAATATTTAAAAATCAAATATTTAAAAAATATCTCTGCATCCTCCTAAATACATGAGTGTGTCCTAACCCCACCATTACAATTGTTCTGAGTGGTCTGACCCCATAGATCAGGAAGTGAACTGATTAAATAAATACTCACAGTAAAAATATGATCGTGAATGCACAGTCATCTCATTACGTAAGATTGAAAACAAAGTAGCTCCCTAGGATAAGTAGGGTAAGACATCATTGTAAAAGGCATAAGCCAGAAAAAAAAATGATTTAATTGTTAATTAAATCCATTAATTGATAGACAAAACTTACAAGACTGACACCAGGCAGAATAAAAAATGGACAAGACAGAGAAAAGAAATAGTAATAAAGCCAAGAAAACCAGACCTAGCAAAGCAAGGCAGGCACAGAAAGGACTCCAGGAAAATATAGAATGTTAATTTGCTCTCTGAGAGAGTATCTGCTATGCAATATTGAAGACTGGTTCTAACCTGTGTCTTCACAGGCTTACAACTAATTTAATTGATCCTCACCTTCTCTAGGGACCCTTCTGGGGCAAGAGAATCATTTTCAATTTCTCTAAGGCAATTAGCGGCACATCATCTCACCGAAACTTCTAGAGGGCATGTCTTATTTCTTGTTATATCCTCAGTCTGCAAAATTATATTGTCTTAGTCTCTTTCCTCTTGCTGGAACAAAATACTTGACATCCACAAATTAAAGGAGAAATAGTTTATTTTAGCTCACAGTTTGTAGAGTTTTCAGTCCACAGCCAGCTGTCACCAAGGCACGGTAGCAGGACAGAGATGCATCGCAGAGGAAATACAGTCCATGGATTTCCACCTCTTCTTAGGTGTTACAGCCAGACTACAAGCTTACTCATTGCTGCCACCAACATCTGGGATGGGGCTCCCCACTACTACACCAAGAACAACGCATCCATATTCACACACCCTAGATCCAGACACCTCTGAAAAGCCCCACCTCTCAGCCCATGAGGATTCAGAAGGACATCTAAATATAAAGCATGACAAATACCTAGCACATGTAAGAAACATTTTTTAGTGAATTCATCTATAAAGATCAGAAGTATCTATCTTTGTCCACAAGTGTTCAAAATTATCCATTGGTCTTTAGAATGCTTCACAGTTCAAAGCATTTCCACCAATATTATCCCATTCTGAAGTAAGTAAGTAAATGTCAATTATAATTATCATTCAGTAGGTGCATGTCCTTCTCAAACATAAGCCATACCTTCAGTATAACATCAATAACAATGCAGAAAACACACATGCAAAAAATATCCATGCTTAGTTTTAGAGGGGAGAATGTTTAAGGTATATGAAAGTTTGCTCAATAGATCAAAGGTTAAAAGTATTTTAAAGATATGAATTTAATCTAAAATAAAAATAAAATGTGAACATGGTATTTGTTATAAACTTAATATGTTCATAATTTAAACTCTGGCTGCATTAGGTATAAATAAATAGCTAAACTTAAGATCATAAGTGTGCAGCCCTAAGCTGACAGAATAGTATCTTTATGAGAAGAAACACAAGAAAGCTTGTTTTCTCCCCTACCTTCACCCACCACCAGGTAAGAACATATTGAAAAGACTCATACAAACAGCCCATGTGGAAACTTGATCTTGACCTTCTAGCCCTGACAACTGTGAGTAATGAATGTTGGCTGTTTAAGTCACTACCTTACGTTTCTGGTTGCTGGGACAAATTCTCAATGCATGCAAGTTAAAGGAGAAGAGGTTTATTTGGTTCACAGTTTATGGTTTCAATCCATAGTCATTGGCTCTAAGGCAGAAAGACATGGGACAGGGCCATGGCAGAGGAGAAATAGCTCATGGGATAGCCATAGGAGAGAGACATAAAGATAAAGAGACATATAGAGAGACAGAGAGGAGGGTGGAAATAAACCCTTCAAGGCCCACTCTCACCAACTAGACTTCACCTTCCAGCATTACATATAGGTAATCCACTGATGAGTACCACACATTCATAATCTGATTACCTCCCCCAGCCTCCACCTATAATCACATGAGACTTTGGGGGACACCTACATGTAAACCTTAACAGTCCCCCAGCTTCCGTATATTATTCTAGCAGCCCTAGTAGGGTAATACACCATAGTTTCCAGAAAAATAAGTCAGAGAGAAGAAAATGCAAAAACATGTATCTACTAATCCAAGGTACAGAAATCGTGTTTATCAAAAACAGTTCAATTCTCTGCTATTATGCTCTTTGTTACAATATGTATGCACACAAAAAAACCAGAAGTACATTAGAAATCACAGTTTAGTTTTTATTTTAAAGATAATTAACAATAAAAACAATACAGAAATTCAAAACAAGATGAAAGGAAATTAACAATGGTGATTATATTGCATGTTGTAATCTTTGAAGTAATTTTGTTTAGATCACCAATATAGACAATGTAAAATTGATCAAACAATGTAAGCCCTAACTGTTCCTTTCAATGAACTGATAGAATTAGTAGTACAACTAACTTAGTTATCATATGTATTTTTCCTTTCCTTCTTTTCTCCCTTTCCCCATTCCAGTTATTCTTTCTTCTGAAAAATTTCTTTCTCTTTCTCAATATCTATTTTACCTTTTGGATCTCATTTACTTTTTTAGCTTATTACACTAAGAAGACAATACCATGTTTACATGTGAGTCTGATTTATTTCATTTATGAGTATGGTCTCAAGTTGCTTCCATATACCTATAAAAGTCTCCAGTTTCTCTTCCTTATAGTTGAATAGTACTCCATTGTATAAAAATACATCTTTTTTATCCATTCCTCAGTTGATGGGCCTGTGGGTTGTTGCCAAGATCCAGCCATTACAAATTGTGCTGCTACAAACATGAATGCACGTATATCACTGTGGCAAGATGTTTTCAATTCTTTCAGGAAGATACTCAGAAGGGGAATAGTTGGGTGGAATGGGAAATCCTAGTTCTTTGAGGAATCTTCACACTGATTTCCTCAGTGGTTGAACTAGTCTATACTACCACCAATAGTGGGGAAGTTTTCCTTTTTCCCTTCAACCCAACCAGCATTTGTTCCTGGACGATTTTATGATGATAACCACTTTTTTCTAGGGTGAGGTGGAATCTCAATGTTATTTTAGATTTCTCAAATGATCAATGATGTGAACACTTTTTCATGTATTTATTTGCCATTTGTATTTCTTCATCTGAGAAGTGAGTATTCATCTCAGATGCGCATTTTTGGATTGAACCTTTGAATTTTAGGGGTCTGATTTTTTTAAAATTCTTTATATGTCCTAGATGGAAGTCTTTTGTCTGAGGGATAGTTGGTTAAAATTTGTTTCCAATTCATGGGTTTTATTTTCACTCTGTTGCAGATTTCTTTTGATGTACAAAAACTTTTTAATAGGATAAGATCCTAGATGTTAATTCTTTGAAGTATTTCCTGTGCAGTTTGGTTTTTGTTCATGAATTCTCTTCCTACCCCTATGTCTTCAAGATTTCTATGTAGTTTGGCCCATGATCACCTCATCTGATCAAGAAAAAGCTTTTGATACAGTCCAACATTCATTCATGATAAAAAAACAAACTACAGAAAATAAAAATAGATGACAAAAGTCTGATAAAAAATCATCTATGGCAAACGAACAGCTGACATCATGCTATTTGGACCAAAGTTGAAACCTTTCAACGTAAAATTAGGGTCAAGACAAGAATGTCCACTATCACCACTCCTATTCAATATAGTTATGGAAGCATTAGCCAAAGTAATTACATGAGAGAGAAATAAAAAAAATAAAGATAGGAAAGGAAGAAGCAAAATTATCATTATTTGCAGATAATATGATACTTTACATAGAAGTCCCAAAAATTTCACCAAAGAGTTCTAGATTTAATAATAAAATTCAGTAGTATAGCTGTACACAAAGTCAAAACTCAAAAATCAATAGCATTCCTGTACACAAACAGCAAACTCACTAAGAGAGAAATTAGGGAAACCACACCCTTCACAATAACATCCAAAAAAAATATGAAATACTTAAGGATCAATCTAACAAAAGAAGTAAAAGACTTATACATTGAAAATTATAGTACTCTGAAAAAATAAATCAAAGAGGATTTCAGAAAATGGAAAGATATGCCTTGCTCATGGATAAGAAGAACCAACATTGTGAAAATGTCCTCATTCCCAAAATTTTTATACAGATTTAATGCAATATTGATAAAAAAAAATCATCAGCATACCTCACAGATCTAGAGAAAACATTCCTAAAATTCCTCTGGAACCATAAGAGACCTAGAATAGCATAGGCAACAGAGGCAAAACAGGAGCCATCACAATTCCTGACTTGAAATTATACTACAAAGCTACCATAATAAAAGCAGCATGGTACTGACAAAGGTCAGACTTCAGGAACAATGGAACAGGATAGAAGATCAGACAAAACTTTAAACACACTCAGCCACCTTATCTTTGACAAAGGGACCAAAACATGTTCAATGAAAGAAAGGCAGTAAATGGTGCTGGGAAATCTGGCTCTCCATATGCACAAGACTAAAACTAGATCCATGTCTATCACCATGCGCCAAATTAATATCAAAAAAAAGAGTCAAAGATCTAAATATTAAAACAGAGATACTAACTAAATGTACAGAAATGAGTGTTTTTTTAAAAAATGAGTTGTATAGCTTGGTGTGTTGGCACAAACCTGTAATTGCAGCACTCAGGAGGTTGAGGTAGGAGGATTGCTATGAGTTCAAGACAAGCCTGGGCTACAAAGTGAGCTTAGGGCCTACGGAAAGTGTATAGTGAGACTCTGTCTCAAAAAGACAAAAAAAAAAATGAGCTGTGAGTAAAATTTTGCAGAGCATTTTGACCGCAATTTTTTAAAACTCCTTAGATACTTCCTTTGTGATTTTGAATTTAAAAAGAAGACAATAGCAAAAATACTATATGCAGACTATTTTCTAAAACTTCATGTAAATTTAGAGACCCTGTCTAATTTTCAGAACTAAATGAAAATTTTCAGAGATGTGTTTGAGTAATCTATTTTACAGTTACTTGTATCTAACTAACTGTACAATATTTGATGAAAATGTATTCCACAGGTCCAGGTGTGGTGGGGAAAGGTATATCTCTACTCAGACAAGGAGGCTTTAAACAAGAACTTCTATCCTCCAAATGTTCAGTCAAGATCACAGCATTCCTTCTTGTCTGTCATCTGTTTTTCCCATTGCATGGGACAGCAGCACGTGCCTGAACAAAGAAACAGACTTTCTCTGCCCAACAGTTAGGTCTCTGAGCAAATGAAACTCTAGCTGTCATTCTAGGTATGTTAATCAAAAGTCTGCCTTGGGTAACAGATGCACATGGTAAGCTCCCACAGCAGGTGAATGAGAAAGGTCAGGCATACACTTTCAGACAGTTTAGCTCCAGAAGATCCTACAGTGACTACTTTCTCACAGAAGCTATGTTTTCCAGTACTCTTTTCCACTGTGAGAAACTAACAATCTTTTTCTAGGCCTTAGAACACTAGTACTTCTTTGTCATTTAGGCAAAGGAACAACATAATCCAAGAGCAGTAATCTCAACTAAATAAAACTGCTGACTCTGGCCAAATGATAGTGTCTTCTCATATAAATCACAGGATAGACATCTATTGATATATTTTTCCCTCTTTCTTAATCTCTATCTCTTTGTGTGAATCATTCTATTCTGTCCTTATAGTGGGACATTTGTAGTTCAATGATCATATCACACACATGACGTGTAACAAGCTCCTAAAGGACTAAAAGAAGTCATCACAACAGTAACCCTTAGCTTAAACCTGAGGCTCTATATCAAAGTTCCCCATCAGTAAGAAATAAAGTTCTCTGTATTCCTAGAATACAAATATAAATAATTGGAGTTGTTTGGGCATGAGCTGCCCCTTAGCCCTGCCTCATCTAATTTCCCATTTCCCAAGAAAAACACCCATACTCAATGTGATTACTGCAACTCTTAGTGTTAAAATCTCTTCGTATTGTTTGCTAACTATTTCATGTATGCACTTAAGTTAGAGTGAAATCAGTAAGTGATTTTTGTCTACAAAAACTCTTTCACCAAATACAAAAAGGGAAAGGGTTTTAAAAGTAGCATAAGCTATGTTCATACTTATAAAGAGTAACATTAGGGTCCTTGTATGAGATAGAGATAGATGAATTGAAGAAGGGGACAGAGAGTGAAGGTGAGAGACTCCTGATTGCTTAGGAACACACTGCATTGATCATTAACATCATCATTGTGACAATTTGGCAGCATCTGTTAATCAGTGCTTCCCAGCTCGCTTCCTCATGTGCCAAATTCAAATATACTCAAGGCTGAGCGCAGGATAGTAAATGTTATACCTCTGTCACTCAAGTTCACTGGGGGTGGATGCAGAAACCAGTAAAATTTAGCTGGTCTAAGGTCTCAACATCTGGGAAGTGTATCTTCTCAAACAAAAATAGAAAAACAGGAGATTCTGTGTTTAAAATCAGATAATTCCATTTTTAGATAGCACATAATTCCATTTTCAGATTAAATAAAATTGTAAGTTTCTGTAGAAAATTTGAAGAAACACTAGAATTTATTTACGATGTTTCCATTGTTCTTATGTAATTGAGCCAAGAGAATTCCTCAATAATTCAGCCATGTGAATTAATAGTAGAGAGAGTAAGAATCCTTAAACTCAGTTAATTCAAAATTTCAGTGTAAGTTACACATTTTTTGTCAGTGTACTCATTCATTTAAAAATAGTTGTTACTATAACAATTTTCCACTAAACTTTGAGTTGAGTCTATTACCTATGAACATTTATTTTGACTAATCAACATTATGCTCTTACCCTTTGATCCTTACACTTGTAAAAAAAATTATTTACATATTAACACTAAATATTGCCTTCTCTGCTTTGATATACTTTTTCTTGTTCTCACATCGCTAAATTCTTCACCATTAGGCTCTATGCATTAGCAAAACTTCAACAGAGAGCTCATTCTATTTTATTCTTTATAATTCTAACCCCACTTGTAGTCTTTTTTCCCTTGGGCAAATACCTTATCATCATCATTTATTGTTTACTGAAACCTGTATCTTTTTTATTTTATAGAAAAAAGATAAAATAAAATTTCAGAACAAAATAATAGAATAACAATCGATAATATGTTACATGTTGTTATCTTTAAAGTAGTTGCTCAGGGTACAAGATACAGGCAAAAAATTTCTTCAATCAATATTAGTACAAACTTTCCTTTTTAATGAACTAAGAGACACTAATAATATAACTGACTTACATTTTTTCTCTTTTCCCTACTGTCCTTTCCCCTTTGACCCACCCAAATTCCTTTTCCTTTTGAACAAGCTCTTCCCATTTCACAACATATTGTACATTTTAGAGTTTATTTACATTTTCAGTTTCTCACACCAGGGAGACAGTGTGATGTTTACCCGTGTGAGTCTTATTTATTTCACTTATGAGTATGGTTTCAAGTCACATCCATCTGCTTATAAAAGCTTCAAGTTTACCCTTTGTCATGGTTGAGTATGACTGGAGGGGCAGTGGTAAAAAAGGAACCCTTCTTCACTGTTGAAAGAAGTGTAGACTATTACAACCACTGTAGAAATCATCATGGAGATTCCTCAAAAATCTAGGAGTAGAGGTATCATTCCACCCAGCTATTCCCCTTCTGGGTATATTCCCACAATTAAAAACACCATACCACAGCAATATATGTGCACCTATGTATATAGCTAAATCATAGAAACATGTCAAATGCCCATCAACCAAGGAATGTATTAAAAAGATGTGATATTTTTATACAATGAAGTACTACTCTGACATGAAACCTGTATCTGCAAGGAAAAATATAATACCTGGTGTATATTAAATACTTAAATCCCTATTAAATGATTGTTAGGAAATAGGAATAAAATAGTTATTGAAATTTGTCCATTTTTACCTGACTGAAATAGTGAAAAGGAAGTGCATAAAAACAAATAGGAGAAAGGAAATTATTGCAAAAATTCAGAAGAAAAACATAATATCAAAATAGTAGCCTATTCCTCTGTGATTTTTCTGTAAAAATTGCATTAGAGGAAAATTTTGTATTTTGGGAGACGTTGGATAAGCAATATTTTCTGATATTCTGTAGAATTTGATTTATTTATTCATTCATTATTCATGAATGAACAACAAATTCTCTAACACTAGTGTTCTTGGTTATAACCAACAAGAAAAAATCTTAGCTTAAAGAAAAGCAATTTGGGAAGGATATGAGGGAGATCATTCAATGACTAGAGGTCGAGAGAGTACACTGAGAAGAGTATACAGAAGTCAAGGAGCAGCAGAGGAATGGGGGGGAAGAAACCAAAGGATCAATCTGACATGTAAAAGGTTATGGGAACTGCTCCATTTTCTGTTTCATAGTCTTGCTTTTCTTACTCAAGCTTTAAAGTTCTCCAGGTGTCAGTTGACCTGGCTTAGGGTCATGAATCAGTTGCCTGGTAAGGAGAAGTATGTTCTCAATGCTTTAGCCATGAGAGACCAGATATTACCACCCATCAAAATGTCACATAAAGAGAGAAAGCTAATTTCAGAAGGCAAAGGCATGGTAGTATTAGGAACGGAAACTGATTTCAGCCAGGCAGAAAAAATATGAATATCCTTTGCATGTATGTATATTACATGGCAAAACTGTCTTTAAGGAACTTTCAGATGTCAATTGAACTGTAAATTCTGCCACTGTGAAAACCTGCAGTCTCAGAGGAATTGGCCATTTGAGAATCACACTGAATCACTACATCCTGAACAAAATTAAGAAACTATTGTGTGGAATTGTGTGCAATTCTTATATTCAATCTTTTTTTTTCTTATAGAAGTTTTACTTTCACCCATTTCCATCTAAAATTTAGGATAAGCAGATAAGATAGCATTAAATTATCAGACCCTGAGGGTCAACAGGCAGCTTATACAGTTTTAATTCCCCCACAGCTCTCTCCATGTTTGTAACAGTTATAGTAAACAAAATGAGTGTGGAATGAGTGTTTGTCAGCACTGACCTCAATTTACCCAAGCATGCAACTTTATTTTTACGACCTTAATAATATAACTTCAGTGATTCCTACAGACTCAAAACAAAATATTTCCATGGTGTGTTTTATATCAGATATAACTCAAATGAGTAATGATGTGAAAATAAACTTAAAGAAATGAGAGTACACTGCTTAGTAAATGGAAATTAACCCAAGAGAAACAATTTCCATGGCTGCTATGTAAGCAAATTGGGTGACTTTGAAGACAATTTCCACTGAGAGTGATTATCTTAGGTGCATAAGTTAAATAAATAACCAGAATAGTGAATAAGAGAGACATTTTTTCAAGATAAAATAATTATAAATAAAAAGATACAGAAGAATCCAAAACAGAAAAATATGTAAATGGGTCAGGGATCATCAGGCTTCCAAATATATGCCAAAATTTCAAGCCCTATTCTTTTGGATCGTTTGGCTCATGAGAGGGTGGTTACTATGCCAACTTAGTGAAATAATGTTTCCATGACAACTCTAATTGTGAAAAATAAAAGGATGTTACTTTTCCAATTGTCCCCTGAGGTAACTCAAGCAGTGAACAGTGGACCTTATCAAGTCTGGCAAAGTGGTGCGTTTTAGTTCATTTCATACTGCTAAAGCAGAATGCCACAGACTGAGTTATTTGCACTGAAAAAACACTTGTTGACTCATGGTTTTGGAAGCTGGCAAATCTCAGGTTGAGGGGCTGGTATCTGGAAAAGGTCTTGCTGCATCTTCTCGTGGCAAAAGGGCAAAAATATAGGAAGAGGAAGCTAAACCCAATCTTCAAAGATTAGAGCATTAATACACTCACTCTGTCTTCATGGTATAATCACTTTCTCCTTAACGCAACACTGTTGTGTTTGGTATTCAGTTTCTAATGCATTCAAATCATAACATGGTAATTTACAGGGCCAATTCCTAAACTTCAGTGACTGTGATCTGATTAGTTTGACTCAAAACAAGTTGAAAGGATGCATTTGGTACTGAATTAGAGCATGTCTTCTTGACATAAAAGAGTTAACGAAACTTCCTCAAATTTTCAACTGATTTTCAGACACTTCCAAAAGGAAAGGGGAGAAAAAGCTGATTTATGAAATTTGTATCTATTTATGTATTTGACTATTAAGTATTTCAAAATGTTAGATTTATTTTTCAATATTTTAAGAAAGAATTTCAACCCGAAACTCCCGGACCGTACAGTGGCCTGAGCTGTTTGGATTGAAAGTCTGCGCGGACCTGCATCTCGGTGCGACTCTTTGGGACTGGTAAGCCCGCCCTTCATCCGCAGGGAACTGCCTGGAGATCGGCATCTGGGCCAGGTGTGTTTGGGCCCGTAGCCCCGCCCTTCACGCCCAGGAAGTCTCCCAGAAAGCAGCATCTCAGGCTGTCTCTTTGGGAACTGAAACTCCCGGACCTTAGAGTGGCCTGAGCTGTTTGGATCCAAAGTCTGCACAGACCTGCATTTGGGCCTGTCTCTTTGGGACCCGAAACTCTCAGACCCGCAGAGTGGCCCCGGGCTGTTTGGATTGGGAATATTGTGGAGACTGGCATCTTGGCCAGGTCTGTTTGGAATCGGGGACTTTTCAGAAACCAACATTCTGGCCTGACTCTTTGG